>JAKTVG010000369.1:0-66014 GCA_030557085.1 Candida gigantensis
TAATAGAGTTCAAACCATACGTCATTTGGGGCTTATACTTGTGGTGTTGCTAGAAACATATCATTGTTAGAAGAGTAGGTGGTAATAGACTACAGGAGGGGGTCCTTAATACAAACGTGGCCAAACTTTATCCACTGGTTATTGTTTAAATGGTAGATGTTCACTTCACAACCACATTTTTTCATTGTTGGCATTTTTTTGGTGTATATTTTCAACCAATATCTTCATTTCAACCAACTTTAACTTTAATAATGTGACTACAGTCTATGCTTATAAATACCCATGGGATTTCCTCTTTTCATTCATGTAACTTGTCTTAATCAACCACCATGTTTGAAATCTTTGAAAATAACTACGAACAAGTTCACAGTGGCCACCACCACGAAGCCAAGTTTTCCCACGAATTAGTTGCTGGTGCCGCTTCATTTGCTGCAGTCAAATTGTTTGAAGATAAACAAAGAAGAGAAGGCAAGCCAGTTAGCCATGCCTTTGCCAAAGAATTGTTAGCCGGATTTGCTGGTGCAGAAGCTGATAAATTGTTTGAAACAAAAGGGTTGGACCACTTGGATCAACACAGACTCAGAAGAGAAGCCGTTGAATCTGCTCAAAGAGGTTACGATCATCATTACGGTCATCACGACGAATGGTCTCCTGAACATCACCCACCATTCCACCATGAAAGGTATTAAAGCCGCTCGTATATTTTTTCGGATCGCGGACTGGATTTATCACCTGCAGTTCCTACGCAAAGTCGCTTATCATATCTCCAATTTGGTCCTTCCTATGTAAACATTCTGTTTAGAAACATATTTCTTTTTGCCCCTTTACAATAAATGAATCTACCAATCGTTGTAGTGCTCGTTTTCTTGATCAACTGTATGCGCGGTGACATAATATTGTTCTCTGCGGAAATATGTTTGAGCGGAAATTAGAATCTGCCTTTTTCCATGATAACCAGCCTTCTCTAATTCCCGTTTCTAGTAGATACACTTTGTTGTACTTACAAGATGGTATAAAGCCTATACCTTATTTAACACATCATTTGACCACCTCCATATCACTCGGTTACAACTTCACTAGTTTACCCACAATGATTTGGTCCCCTAAGCCATGCTTTTTCCCGCACTATAATTTACGAACAGACCCTTGAAAAGCTTGGCAATTTTCATGCAAACACTTTGCACCCATCGTCGATATTACATTTCCATCAAGTTTCGCTGGTCATCTATAGAATAAACCAGGCAGTGCATGAAAATCTCACAATAATTTTTATCTCCTCTTTTCAATCCTTATTTTCCTTTTTGTAGCTGAAACAGGGCTTAAAATTTCGTCGAGAAATTTTGAAAAAGGGGGTACGAAAATTTCACTATAAATATCGATTGAGATTTCCAGTATTCCTACCTTCCTTTTACTTCTTTATCATTAAACAAAAACAACAAAATCTACTATTAACAATGTTCGGTCTCTTTGAAGAAAACTACGATCAAGTCTACAACAACGGTCAAGAACACGAAGCAAAATTCTCCCATGAAGTTGTTGCCGGTGCTGCTTCTTTTGCTGCTGCCAAGATGTTTGAAGACAAACAAAGAAGAGAAGGTAAACAAGTCAGTCATGCTTTTGCCAAGGAAATGCTTGCTAGTTTTGCTGGTGGTGAAGCTGACAAATTGTTCGAAACCAAAGGTTTGGATCACTTGGACAGAGACAGAGTCAGACAAGATGCCATTGACGGTGCCCAAAGAGGTTACGATGATCACTACGGTGGCCAAGATCAATGGTCCCCAGATTCCAACCCACCATTTGATTACCAAAGAAACTAGAGTGTAGAATTTATATATTTACGTACACAACTATATCAATCCAAGTTTATCCATTCTAACTTCAACTGCTCTTCTATGTGCCTCTAATCCTTCAACTCTGGCCAATGTCATCACAGCTTTTCCAATACTTTGAAGACCTTGTTTGGTTACATCTTGAGATGTAATGAATTTTTGGAAAGTGGCAGTATTAACACCAGAGTATTGTCTGGCATAACCATATGTTGGCAATGTATGATTGGTTCCACTGGAATAATCACCACATGATTCTGGTGATAATGCACCAACAAAAACAGAACCAGCATTTTCAATGGAACCTGGTACATACGAAGCTGCATTATCAATTTGTAAAATTAAATGTTCTGGGGCATACTTGTTGGACAACTCAAATGCCTCATCATAACTCTTGGCCAATAAAATATAAGAATGAGCTAAACATTTGGCAACAATTTCCTTTCTTGGTAATACTTCAGCTTGTTTTCTAACTGCTTCTTGGAATTCATTCAATTTGGCATCACTCAAACCAACACCAACCAAGATCACTTGTGAATCAATACCATGTTCTGCTTGTGAAAGTAAATCACTAGCAACAAAATCTGCATCGGCATTAGAATCAGCAATCACCAAAACTTCAGATGGACCAGCAGGCATATCAATAGAACACAATGCTTGAGTATCATTTTGAACGTACATCTTTGCTGCAGTGACAAATTGGTTACCAGGACCCAATATCTTATCACATTTAATAACACTTTCAGTACCGTATGCCATGGCTGTGACTGCTTGAGCACCACCTGCCATCACTATACATTTTGCACCCAATTTATGAGCAACGTAAACAACTTCAGGTGTCAACTTCCCAGTAGCACGTGCAGGTGGAGAGGCAACAATAATATTCTTACATCCAGCAACCTTGGCAGGGACACCCAACATCATAGCAGTTGATGGTAAAACGGCAGTACCTCCTGGAACATATAACCCTACATTTTCAATTGGTTTGGCAAATCTGGAACAGTATACACCTGGGCAAGTTTCCACAGTCATGACTTCTTCTTTTGGTAATTGGGCAGCATGGAATTTTTCAATATTTTGCATCGACAAATCAATGGCTTCCTTCATTTCTTCAGTAATATTCATCAATTCTTCAGGGAATGGAGCTGTCAAAACAGGAGCTTGTAATTCAACACCATCAAATTTGGCAGTCAATTCAATAAGTGCTTTGTCCCCATCGGATTTAACTTTTTCTATAATTGGAAGCACCAATTTCATAATATCCGATGTCTTTTGCACTGGTCTGGTCATGGCACGTTCAACGGCAGAAGGATCGTCCATACTAACTATTTCCATTTTGTACCCACTATTTACAGGTTGTGGTTGTTCCTGGTATTTTGGTTTGGCGTCACCCTTTCTTCTTGAGACTTTCAATGACTTTACATCCAAGTTCTTCTCAATATCAGCCAATCTAACTCCATTCTTAATGCACCATACCATGGCAAAGTACATTAAATCTGCACATTCCCAAGCAACTTCTTCTTTAGACTTGGCCTCAATCAATTCGTCCAATTCTTCTTTCAATTTGGCAACCAATAATTTCTCATCTTCAAACAAACGCTTAGTGTATGAACCAACTGGAGCATTTTCTAATCGATCTTGTAAAGTACTGTCCAATTTAGGAAGTCCCTTTGCTGGACTATCTTCAAGTTTATCACCAAAACAAGTGAAACTTTCTTCACGGTGACAGAACCCAAAGCCTGATCTTGGCTCAACCATAAATTGAATCACATCTGAGTCACAATCTTTTGATAACTGAACTAATTTTTGGGTGGCACCACTGGTTTTACCTTTATACCATAACTCATCTCTTCTCTTACGTGATTGGTAAACTCCAACTTTTTCTTCAATAGCTGCAATGATGGAATCTTTGGAGGAATAAACTATGCCCAATGCAGTATAAGAAGGGGAAGGTGTTGTAATCAATGTAGTGTACAATCCATCTTGTCTGTCTGTTGTCAAAGTGCTAACGAAAATAGAAGAAATTGAAATCTTGTCTGATTCTTCACGTTTGGTAGTCAATTTTGAAGAAGATATAATAGGAATATAATTCCCTGCTAATTGATTAGCTTCATCTTGTGTGAATTCACCTTTAATATAAATTGCTCTATTCTCATTAGCATTGTACTTTTTCAAATCTTCAAATGGTTTGGAAATAACAAATGATGCTTTTGATTTTATCAATTCTTCATCGGGTGTATCTAAAGATACCACAAATCTGGAACTTGGTAACCCTGATTCAATGGCTTCTTTATACTGACTTTCATTGACAAAAACTTGTTTTACCCCAACATTGAGTAATTCAACAATTTGGTCTGCACTTGCCTTATCAATTGCATCTACTAAAACGTCCAAATCGTGGGGAAATTGATGGATAAAGTGCTTGGACACAGAAACATTTTCAAAGGGGAAAAGAATTTGCCCAACAAGGGAAAACTCTTCAATCAAACTCTTATCTTCGGGAGAAGATACAACTGGTAACACAGGGAATGTCATTGGTGGTTGATACTGATGAAGAAAAAAAATGGGCGGTAAAAAAAAAATCAAAGTGAAAAATTTGAAAGAGAGAGAGAAAAAAAAAATTCTACTGAGTCATAAATTGTGCAACCAAAAAATAAAAAATCTCATTCATACACGACAACTATCTAAAAATTAAACTCCCCACGGAATTGGTTCAAATCCATACTTGGTTTGACCAATTCCAACAAGTCTCTTCTTTCCATTGCTATAAATGCTCTTTTCAAAGTTTCAGTCAACGAGGTAGATTGGTTGTGATTCAATGTAGAAACGGTATCAACACCTTCCACCTGGTGCATCGATAACCCACTCAACAAATGCTCTGCAGCTTCCTTGTAACATCCAATGTTTATACATGATACCCCTAAATTGTATCTAGCTCTCACAAATGTTGGTTTCAATTGTAATGCCTTAAAGTAAGCGTCTACTGCTTCTTCTGACCTGTTGGAGTTTGCTAAGGAAGCACCTAATCTATTCCACAATATAGCATCATCCGGTTTAATTGATAATGCAGCTTTGAAACAGTCTATGGTTTTATCAAATTCTTCATTGGCATAAAACAATACACCCAATCCCATTTGAACATCGGCATCCATGTTAGCTTGATTAGGAGACAATTGTGCAGCTTTGAGAAACAATTCAGTGACTCTTTTGTTTAATGAAAATCTATCTTCATCGGTTATAGTTGGGTTTTCTTGTCTTGCCTTTTCGACAATCTGAGGATATTTAGTAGAAATCCATCTTTCCAAAGTTGCAAAAGCAGCATTATCGTAACCTTCGTTGATGTAACTAATAGCCAAATTCATCAATGCCTCTGAATTCTCTGGGTGCAATTCCAAACATTTTTCCAAAGCAGATATACCAGCTATTTCTTTTTCATTCTGAGTTTGAACTTCCCCCAATTTCAACCAGGCATTCTCGTGACTCTCATTTCTTTGAATGGCAGCTTCGAATGCCAATGCAGCTTCGGATAACTTAGCTCCATTTTCCATCAACTGCAAACCAATTTCATATGGGTCTTGGTCTTGTGGCAAGTCCAAAAATTGGTTACTTTGTTTATCTTCAAACTGATAATCACCGAAATGAGCACGAGTGGATGCGTATTTTGCAAAATCTTTTTCCCATTGGTTCATATCAGCTGGGTATCCATCTCTTTGAGTGTTCTTGAAATCTTCATACTGTTGGTTGATAAAATCATTTTCAAAAGCTTCTGAGTTCAAACTGTCCCATACTTCTTGGAAAGTTGCTTGGTATTTATCATCAACCACAATCTCAGGAGACTGTTCTCTTTGGATTTCTTCAATTTCTTCTGTTTTATTAGTCAACTCTTCTATTTCTTTAAATTGATTTTCCCAGTCAACTTGGTGTTCTTGTGATTGGGACTGTTGTTGCTGTTGTTGTTGTTGTTGTTGCTGAGGTTGAAATGACATGCCCATCATTGGACGATAACCACTGAGACGTGGAACATACTGACCAGCTCTTTGATTTAGTTGCTGTGGCTGTTGTTGCTGTGGCGATGCTTGATGGAAATCGTTTGCCCATTGCGCATTTATTGGACTGCCAGTTTTGGCCACTGGGGTAATTTGAGCAGATTGGGCATTGAAATCTTGTGACCAGTTATGTTGTTGAATCAGATTTTGTTGATTTTGAATTGAATTAAGTTCATGTCTCATAGGTTGAAATTGGAAAGAGTTTTGTGGGGATCCATTATTCATAAATTGTTCCATATTTGCACGGTCTCTACTATTCATCAAATTATCCTTCTTGAAACCTTGATTCTGAGCAATATTACCTTGTTGATTTGCCACCTGTTGTTGCAATGATCTGTCTTGCTGGGTATGCTTGTTAAACTGAGCAACGGCATTACCGTTTACTGAACATTCTGAACCTCCACCGACAAATGACATATTGTACAAAGTTATAAAAGAAGAAAGTGTAGAAGAAAGAAGAAGAAAAAAAAAATGCGGGTATCTCCACGCTGACTAATTTATAGAAGTGACCTATTTGCTCAATTTTTTTTTTCAGGCAGTGTGAGTGATTGTTTCCCCACCAAAAAAAAATAATCTTGAATCACATGCCGAGGACTCGCAAATAATATAATGTACACGATTTGATATTAATTATTACTGCAAAAAAAAAAAAATACTTACTTAATACAACTTTTACTTAATGATCGGCTTTAGCAGCAGTTGGTAATTCTTTCAAAGATTCCCTAATACTATCAACTCCTTTCAATAAATCTTCTTCAGAAATAACCAATGGAGGTGCTAATCTGATAATATTGTCATGTGTTGGTTTGGCCAAAACACCATGGTTCTTCATCAACAAACATAAATCCCATGCTGTTCTGCCATTGGTTTTAGATTCGTCTATTACAATAGCTGATAATAAACCTTTACCTCTGACTTCACTGATCATACCATTACTTTCCTTTTTCAATTCTTCTAATTTCTCTTTCAACAAGTCACCTAATTTTTGAGATCTTTCAACCAATTTTTCGTCTTTAACAACATCCAAAGCAGCAATAGCAACTCTACATGCCAATGGGTTACCACCGTAAGTAGATCCATGTGATCCAGGTTCTAAAGTCAACATAATTTCTTTGGAAGATAATACAGCAGAAACTGGCATAATACCTCCGGAGATAGCTTTACCTAATAAGACAATATCTGGCTTGACACCTTTGGAGTGTTCGTAACACAACATTTTCCCAGTTCTGGCAATACCAGTTTGAATCTCATCACAGATCAACAAGACATTGTGTTTCTTACACAATTCTTGTACTCTTGGCAAATAATCTTCTGGAGGAACAACAATACCAGCTTCCCCTTGAATTGGTTCCAATAAAATTGCAGCAATTTTATCACCGGCATTGGCAAAAGCTTTTTCAACATCTTCAATTACACCGTATCTTAATAAGGTTCCCTCTGGTTCGCCTGGAATTTGGGGACCAACACCACTCAAGTATGGACCAAAATTGGTGGTTGCATCAGGATCAGTAGACATGGAAATAACCCCCAAAGTTCTACCATGGAAATTGTTTACAGCAGATAAAATAATAGCTTCTCCACTTGGAATTCCTTTCTTGACATAACCCCATTTTCTGGCCAATTTCAAACCTGTTTCAACAGCTTCAGCACCAGTATTCATAGGTAAAACCATTTCATAGTCGAAATATTCAGTGACGTATTTTGCGTAAGCTCCAAAGACATCAGAAGAAAACGCACGGGAACATAAAGTCAATTTTGAAGCTTGATCAACTAAAGCACTGACGATTTTTGGATGACAATGACCTTGGTTGACAGCAGAATAAGCAGACAAAAAGTCCAAGTATTCATTCCCTTCCGGATCCCAAACGTGGGCACCTTCAGCTTTGGAAAAAACCACTGGTAAAGGATGGTAGTTGTGGGCAGAATATTTTGATTCGTATTCACGAGCAGTTTCGGAAGAAATGTTAAAGTCAGACATTGTATTTGTTGATTGATTGAAGAAGAAAAAGTAGAAAATTTTTTTAAAAAAAAGTGGATAGCAAGCAATTGAGTGACCTTTTATAGATGTAACACGAGTTGATGGTGGTTCCCTCCCCCATGAAATTTAATTTTTCACTTTGCGGTGATTTGATCTCTAATAGCAATTGATCCCGAACCTTACCAATCTGCACGACCAACCAAATTCTAAATCTGGCCAAACCGTTCGGCAAAAAAAAAAAAATCCAAAGGGGGAACAAAGTCAAGAGGAAAAATTATTCCAATAGTCATTCCACTTTTGTGCCCTTCTTTTCTTATCCAACAGCTATCAATCAATCAATCAATCATGTCCCAACAAAGAGTCAAGAGACAAATGCAAACTGCTATCGAGCCAGTTCAAAATACAAACCCCGATGTAGCAGCAATACCATCAGTAGCAATGAGAATCAGAAAGGCTATTGCTGAAGGTTACAAGTTGCCAACTGACAACTCGCAATTTGGGGGCAACTTCCAAAGGGGTCCATTACCTAACAATTTAGTGAATCCACCAGATTTAGTTGACTCGGGATCTACAAGAACAGTGTCCAATCTTGAAGAATGGGATAGTTATTATAAGATTGAAAATGCTCCTCTACAGACTTTACCAGAAAATAACTATATGAAAAGAAAGTTTGAAGATGGAGAGATGGAACTTGGCCAATACCAAGCAAGATATGGTGAATTAAGATTCAATGAAGAGTTTTGATATGTAGATTTGGTGTTAGATATATTTAAAGTTATTGTTCGTTTTTTTTTTAGATTTAAATACAAATTTATTATTTGAATTTTTTTTCCCTTTTCTTTTTTTTCATATTACTCTTTTTCTTCATCAACACAACAACCTTGACGATGTTGCTATGGAAAAACATCACCTATAACGTCTCCCTACCGTTTAAAAACCTTTCGCTTCAAGAAAGAATCCTTCAAATCATTCGTTTATTCACTTGCTGTTCAGCCATCGCTTATTGCCTTGCATGTTTGGTGGCCCCTAAGTTGACAAACACTGCCTACATATCACGTATCAACTGTGCTCATTTGGATGTATCCAACGGTCTATACGAGTCATTGAGAAACTCTGTCTCACAAGCTCCCACAATTTTTAATGATCTAAAAACTGGAACAGGTAATTCAATGACTAATAGTGAAATCACGTTGATTTCGAAATACGCCGAATCTCAAGTTGCTGGGTGTCCACAGTATTGTACGTCATCGTTATGGAAGTGGTGTTATGGTAATTTTGATACATACCAGGAAATAAATAAACACGGAGAAGTAGTACTCAAGAAGACAAACGATGTTTTAACATGTACGCAACAGGACTGGTATGTGTTTGATTACATCAGTCAGTTGAAAACAATTGGGCTAGAAGTCATATTGGCGTATGCTTATCAAAGCAATTCTTACACAAGCAATCTGTACCTTAAGTTGATGAGCTCAAGGCACGCGATATTTAATATGGGATTTAATTCAATTGTTTTCACCTGCTGTGCACAATTTGTTGTATTGTTGTTAATATTCATAATCTATGGAAACCGTGGATCTTCAAGGGATTTATCCAAGATCCCCCTGTTCGTCTTACATTCCGTTGCAGTGATATCTTTGGCATCATCAATTAGTATAATTATTGGACTGGCATTGATTACTAATTTATTTATACTTGCCAGACATGAAATAAAAGCAAAGTTGGGCGATTATGGAGTTACTTTTCACACAGGATCAATATGGTTTCTGCTTTTGACATTATCAGCAGTCTTTGCCACTTTGTCGCTGTTGTCATGGGTGCTTCCCTTGTGGTGTGCCAATCCACTGAAAAATGTGGATGAAGACGATGACGAAGAAGTATCAATATATCAACTTCCAAGAGCTCCTGGCGAGTTTAAAAAGAAGGATGGTACAAAGGGGAAAAGATTTAGTTCCATGTTTGGTGTATCGGATCATGATACTTCTCGCCATAGCAAATTGGGGAACATGTTTCATCATCATCGTCGAACTTTAATTGATGATGATCATCATGAAGAAGAAATGAGAAGATTAGGGGAATCTATATCTAAAAAATCGTCTGTGAGAAGAACGAAATCTGCAAATACCAGGAGGGTAGAATTAGAAGAACAGGGGGTGTTGTTAGATAATTTTGCATTTAATGAAGAATATCCAACCATACAGGAAGAAACATATGATGGGTATTCGAGTAGATCTATATCCAGAACTGCGCTGGACAAGAAAGATCATAATCTGAGATCAGAAAAAAAACAAAAACAATTGATACGTGAAGTCATGAAGAGCCCATTTGATGATGAAGTTTCTCCAAGAAATTCCTACCTTGAAGAAGATGAATTGCAATTGTTGGATAACCAAATGTTTGATATTAAGAAATAGAGTATATATTTTTTTTTAGTAATGATAGAGATAAATGTTTTTTTTATACCTAAATTTTTCTCTCTCTTTTGCAACCACAAATAACATGACATGACGAAAGGAAAGATAGAAACAATATATCGAACACGATCAAGTACATTCATAATCTGGTCAATAACCGAATTATTCTTTCTAACCTTCTTATTCCTAACGACTTATTACTTCCTATTTTCAAGTTCCCAACACATTCCTCGTGGCCCACCTGCATTCCAATTACGTATCAAATCAGATTCCATATTTGCCAAAAACACATTCCAAATAATCCAACAAGGGTTGAAATTCGCCACTTACTTATCCAATGACTTGAACATCTATATCAACAATACCATCCCGGAAGCATACGTACAAGGAATCGATTCAAGCTACGATAACAACCTATATCAATTCAATGTATTTGGATTTTGTCGAAGAAATCAATTTGATAAAGTGGTCAATTGTTATCAAGGGTTGGGTATCAACGTAGTCAGTTGTTTTATTGAAGATTTGGGGATGCAGTTGGGGAAATTGACAGGACAACCTGATCCAACCACAGTTGCTGCCAAATTGGTCTCCTTCTTTCATAATATCGTGGATCAAGTTTGTAATGACGGGACAAATGAATTCTGCTTCTTGCAAACATATAATTCAATCGCTTGCATAACTCAATATTTGGGGATTCTAATGTTGTTGTGCTTGTGTGTGGCATTGATTTCATCGTTGGGGGAATTGGGGTGTTATTGTATGTTAGGGAAGATACCTACACGAATCCCATTCTTTTTACGAGTGATTTCTATTGTGGTTGTTATTGTTTCTATTAGTGCAATTTATTTCATTGTTTGTGCATTGGAGAAACCTTTAACCAAATTTGCCAATGAATATCAAATTGGTACATTAGAGTTCCCCATTATAAAATGGATAGTTTGGGAAGTTTTAACATTAATTTGTTTACTTGTTACGATGAAACATTATTCTATAGATCTGTCTATTTAGTGATATTATTAATTGTAAACTTTCTTGAAAGCTTGTTCGAAATCATTGATAATATCATCAATAAATTCGGTACCAATGGAAACTCTAATTAAACCTTTAGTTACACCAGAAGCAATTTTTTCATCAGCGGATAATTGTTGATGAGTAGTAAAGTATGGAGCAATAACCAAGGTTTTGGAATCACCAACATTGGCCAAGTTAGAAGCAATTTCCAAATTATCAACCAATTTAGGAGATGCTTCATCAAATGGATCATCAGATTTGGTACCAGGAGCATCCTTGACAGTGAAAGCCAAGGCACCTCCAAAGTATTTACCATCATTATTCAAATATTTCTTACTCAATTCATGAGATTCGTGAGATGGTAATCCCAAATATGAAACTGATTCAACTTGTGGATGTTTTTCCAACCATTGAGCTAATTTCAAGGCATTTTCAGATTGTCTTTCCACTCTCAAAGATAAAGTTTCCAAACCTTGCAATAATAAAAATGACCCAAATGGATTCAAAGCTGGACCTAAATCTCTCAATAATTCAATTCTTAAATGTCCAATATAAGCAGCTTTTCCTAATGCATCACTCAAGACCAACCCGTGGTAACCTTCAGATGGTTTGGAAAATTGGGGGTATTTTTCAGGGTATTCTGTCCATGGGAAATTACCAGAATCAACAATAACACCAGCAATGGTAGTGCCATGACCACCAATCCATTTAGTGGCTGAATGAACAACGATATCAGCACCATGAGCAATTGGGTTGATTAAAAATCCACCGGCTCCAAAAGTGTTGTCAACAACAACTGGGATACCGTGTTCGTGAGCCAATTTAGTAATTTTTTCAAAATCAGGGACATTATATTTAGGATTTCCAATAGATTCAATATAAATGGCTTTAGTCTTGTCATCAATCAATTTGGCAAAATCTTCTGCGGCATCACCGTTGACAAACTTGGTTTCAATTCCTAAACGTTTAAAAGCAACTTTAAATTGATTATAAGTACCACCGTACAAGTATGAAGTACTAATGATATTATCACCAGCATGAGCTAACCCGGCAATGGCCAAGAATTGGGCGGATTGACCAGATGAAGTAGCGAGCGCACCAATCCCACCTTCCAAGGCAGCAAGTCTTTGTTCGAAAACATCATTGGTAGGGTTCATGATTCTGGAATAAATGTACCCAGGGGTTTCTAAACCAAACAATTGAGCCCCGTGTTTGGAATCATTGAAAACATAAGAAGTTGTGGCATAGATTGGAGGTGCTCTTGGTTGATGTGGTTTTTCAACTGGTTGACCAGCATGTAATTGAAGGGTATCGAAATGAGAAGGCATTGTGGTATTAAACAGGATCTCTGATTAGGTTATAAGGAAAAATACTGAACAAAAAAAAGGACAGAATAGAATTGGCCCACTATTTATAATAAAATTTAGATCAATTGTGGATGCAAACCGGCGTATGTTCTGCGGAGTATATTGTCAATGGTGGAAAATAAATTGTTACCATTTCACGTGACCATTGAGTCAGATCTCGACTCAGTATATTTTTTTACCCTTTCCTGAGCTTTTGTGTAACCACACACACATGTGTCTGTCTCGTTAAACTTTTCATTATTTTATAATATTGACTAACAGCTAACCTAGCCCCAAAGTGTGGATGCTGGATTATTATTATTTGACTGTCTTTGGTTCTACATGTGACGGCCACAGTCTTGGCTATTCCATTTCTTTGTATCAAAATGGAACAAATTTTGGTTTTTGTCAACCCAACAATAGCCCTGACAACAAAAACGTCATGACAGGTGTTGCAAAGTATCCTTAAGAACGTTCTCTGAGTCGAATGATGCATAGTTTGACATATCCAACGTACCACTATAATATAGGAAAGAATAGATGGGCAGAGTAATACATCATCACATCTGGTTGCTTAAATTCTACAAAATTGGCTTTACAGGAATATGCTTCAAGGGATTGTCAGTATATAAGGTGGTGTAAGGTATGAAACACTGGGGAGATTTTGTTTTATACTACAATCAATAACTAAAGAATATAACATCAAGATTCATTTGAAACTTATTTATGCAAGTAGAATTTCGCGGTGACGAAATAGAGGCTGGTTCGCATCTATCGTGACCTTTGATTCTTATCGTCAAACCAGCCTTCAACGCGTTGAAATACAATTTTTTTCCTACCCAATAATACAATAATCAACCAATGCAGAATCAATGCAAAGCTACAACCCAAAAAGGTACTCAATGTAAACGGAAAGCTAGTGGATCCGAACAGTATTGCTCCCAACACCAAAAGATCTCACGTGGATATATATACATGTACACCATGACAGACGCGTTGTCTCCTCCAAAAAACTGGGATTTCAAAGTAAAGAACCTTCCTGGGGCACTGAATAAAAATAACTGGGTCGATTTCAAAAGCAAAAAGTCCGATTATATTCTAATAAAAGTTGGAATGACTACCCGTACCCCTGCGATACGTATCAACCAATGGCAAGAGAAATGTCAGCACAAATTAACAAATATAGGTCCACATAACCGACATTTGATCAATCGACAACGTGGATTGCTTGAAAGACTTATGTGCATGCAAATTGAAGACCCGATTTACATTCGTTGGAAGAACGAAGGATTTCATTGTAAGAATGTGAAATTAGTAGAACTGGAGATACATCAACAGTTGCGAATGAGGTATGGTAAAGGAATTGTGTTTTGCGTTGGTTGTGTAGGAGATAGCACTGCTACCCACAACGTTCATGTTGAATGGTTCTTAATACCAAAACGAGAGATTGTCGATGTCTACAAATTGATTGATGCTACATGTATCAAAATCGGCTAATAATAAGACAAATATTTATATTTTACAAAATAAAAATGTATGAAACAAAATTTTTTTTTTTTTATTTATAGTTTTTCAATTCTTTTTTAACTCAAGTGTTCATGTAAGTTGATGGATCAACACCTTCTTCTGGGAACTCGGTGATCTTGACATCAAATCTACTTTGAATCTTTTCCAAAACTTCTTCATCTTCCTTGGATGAAACAAAGGAAATAGCTAAACCTTTAGTACCAAATCTACCAGCTCTACCAACTCTGTGCAAATATTGATCAGCTTCGTTTGGCAAGTCATAGTTGATAGCCAAATTGATTCTTTCAATATCAATACCTCTACCAAAAACATCAGTGGATACACAAATTCTCTTGTTGAATTCTTTGAATGATCTATATCTTTCAATTCTTTCCTCTTGAGGCAAACCAGAGTGCACTGCAATAGAAGGGAAATTACAAGCACATAACAATTTGTTTAACTCGTTGGCTCTTCTAGTAGATTTAACAAAAATAATGACTTGGTTAAATTCTAAAGAGTCCAACAAATCAGACAATTTTCTATTCTTTTCCTTTTCTTCCAACTTGATATAATATTGTTGTAAACCATGCAAGGTCAACTTGGCTTCGTCGTCAACATAAATTTCCAATGGGTTTTGCATAAACTTTTTACAGATTGGACGGATTTCTTGAGATAAAGTAGCGGAAAACATCATAACTTGTTTTTGATGAGGTGTAGCACGGAAAATATCTTGAACGTCTCTTCTCATGTCAATAGAATCCAAAACTTTGTCACATTCATCGATAACAAACGATTTAACATTGTTCAATCTAATGGATTTCTCTTCGACTAAAGCATGTAATCTACCTGGGGTGGCAACAACGATATGTGGGCAAGTATCTTTGTTTTTCAATTTTTCAATGTCTCTCTTGATTGGAGTACCACCATAGAAAACATCAGTCTTGACATCTGGCATATATTTGGAAAATCTAGCGTATTCGTTACGAATTTGGTAAGCCAATTCTCTAGTATGACAAATAACCAAAGTCGAAATTTCACCTGGAACAGGATCTAATTGCTGCAAAGTAGACAAAACAAAAACAGCAGTTTTACCCAAACCAGACTTAGCTTGACATAAGACATCAGTTCCTAAAATGGATTGAGGAATACAAACTTGTTGGACCTCAGATGGATGTTCAAACCCACAATCACCGATGGCTCTTAATAATTCCGGTTTCAATAAGAAATCTCTGAAACCAGTGGCATGGATTCCTACATAAGAACCTTTTTTATCTGCCTCTTTATCGTTAGATTCACCTTCACCGGATACTTGAGTGTTGGTTGGGATGGCGATTTCCTCGGAATCTGAGTAGTCTAATAATTCTTCTTGACCTTCGTGGGACATACTTGGTGATGGATTGATATGTTGCTCAAAAAAGAAATGAACGAGTCAACGAAAATTTCAGTCAATTGTTTTTTTTTTTTTTGGGTATTGGTTTCGTTGGCAAAAGCGTGTACTTTGGTCGATTACAAATTTTTCACTGTGAACTTTCTTTTTCTTCTTTGAAGGGTAATACCAAACCTTAAGACTCAAGTTGCCGTTAAAACATGCTTAGAACTAGTACTAGAATTTACAGGGCAATTCCACTTCGTCAATTTTCCACGGCTCCTCGTTTGAGATTTTTGTTCAACAAGGGCCCCACTGCCGAGGAAGAACAACAGGCTCTTGAAAAAGTACGCCATATTGTCAGCACCAACCCAGAATTGTACAAGTTGACAGTAGAGATGAAAGAATTGCTTAAAAGGAAAGGAATTGACTCAACACCTTCAGTGATGCAAATGATCCAGATGTTGAGGGATTCAGAAATTAAGGAACATGCTTTAAAGGTGAAAGAATTTTTGAAAACGTCAAATTCAGGTTTAACAGAAGACGAATTGGCTACTGCCACTGGTGCATTTCTATTCAAAAATAAAGATATAAAGTAAATAAAATAAAAGTTTTTCTATTTCTATTTCTTAGCAAATGAAGCAGAGATGTTAGCTGCCTCTTCTATACCTCTAGCTATAGCGCTTCGTAATCCACGATCTTCCATGGTTAATAACCCACCGATTGTAGTACCTCCTGGAGTACATACTTTACTCTTTAATGCAGCTGGGTGTTCACCAGTCTCAAGAACCATCTTGGCGGTACCTTCCATCACTTTAGCAGCAGCAACTGATGCAACATCGTATGGCATACCCATTCTAACTGCACCATCAATCATTGACTCCATCATCAATAGACAGAAGGCTGGACCGGATCCAATCAAAGAAGTAGCAATATCCATATTCTTTTCAGGGATTTTAACTGTCATTCCAACAGTATCAATCAATTTCATGACCAATTCTTGGTTTTCTTCGCTAACTTCAGGTGCAAATGCAATAGCAGCAGTACCACATCCAAATCTGGCAGGAGTATTGGTCATAACTTTTGCAACATACGGAGTGAAAATTGACAATTCTTTGATAGTGGTTCCTGCCAATAATGAGATCAACAATTGTTTTCCAGTTAAAGATTTCTTGACTTCTTCGTAAATCCCTTCATACATGTATGGCTTACAACCCAAAATAATGACATCGGCTTCAGCAACTGCTTTATTGTTATTTTCCACTCCAGCAGATACTTGAACCAAGGATTGATCAGCAAATGTTTTTTTTAATTCTTCTTCTTGACTTGGGACAGTACAAGCAATGATTTTCGTTGGGTATGGTTCAAATTTGGATTTTAAAATAGCAGATGTTACGGCAGTTCCCATAACTCCACATCCTAACACTGTAATTGTATAATCTTTCATGGTAGTTTCTTGATCGTGGGGGAAAAAGTTGGTAGTAGTGAAAAGAAAAATGTTGAAAAATATCAATCAAGATTTTATATCTCGGACAATTTAATGACACACAGAAAATTTAACAAGCGAAAACGGGATGTCCACAAAAGTTAATCTTCAGCGAGATAGATCAGTTGAAAAAAAATAAGCTATGAAGGTTACGAGTACATTTGCATCCAGATTAGGAAGTCTAAAGGGATTAACACACAATTATGGTTTTTCCCTGTTAACCCACTATACTTAATGTTTCATATTTCATTTACCATTCTATACCTGTCCATTAACTACTATTCTGATTTCTTTTCTTTTTTCTGCTGTTAAGTCGTAATCATATTCTATTAAGCAACTTTGTTGGATAGAGAGAAAACGAAAAAAAAAAAAGATGATTTTGAGGGAGCAAAAAAAAAAAGGATATGAGGTAACAATTGGTCGTCCCATTTCAACCATTTTGGCTAACATTACAGAGTATTCACATACACCCCGAAATTTTCCAAAATTGTGATATTCGTAGACGCACTGCTCGTCCGATCAAATTGATACTAATATTGGTATATTGTTGCTTTGAATTTTTTTTTCTTACCTGTGAGTGCTTAGCTGGTCTTTCCACTTTTTGCTGCCACTGATAATGACGTTTGATAAAACCTTATTAACCCCGTGTCCCGTATTGACACCGAACGCGGAGGAATTTAATGATCCGATAGGTTATTTATCTAGTGACCGGGTGTCACAATTAGGAGCTACCTATGGATTAGTGAAGGTAGTACCACCGCCGAATTGGAAGCCGAGCTTCCATATTAATACTGATTTCAAGTTTCATGTCCGTAAACAGGTCATTAGCGATTTGGGAATTACTACACGTTCAAGAGAATCGTTCCGGGAAAACATTAATCGATTCTTAAAAATGAGACGAAAACGTCAATTAAAGTTGCATTTTAATGTCAATGGTAAAAAAGTGTATTACTACGATTTATACAGGGACGTTGATAGTTTTGGAGATTCAATGGATGATGATAAATGGTATAAATTGGGGATACGGTTCGGTGTTGATGCTTCGGCTTTGCAGGACGAGTATAATTCCACAATAAAGTATTACGCCAGTTACTTGCAAAGTAACACTTCATATGAGTTTCCAGAGAGTGATTCAGAGGATGAATTTGACAATTGCTTGGTTTGTGGGAAACACGATCATCCGCTGCAGACATTGCTTTGTGACAACTGTGATAATCCGTTCCACATGAAGTGTTTGAATCCACCGCTAGAATCTGTCCCGGTGACAAATTGGTATTGTGATAAGTGTTTGATTGGTACTGGAGAGTATGGGTTTGATGAAGATGTGGATGTTAAGTATACTCTCCCAGAATTTTATAAAATGTGCCAGGACTTTGATACCAAGTTTTCTAAAGATTACAACATTTCTTTAACTGTCGATAATATCGAGCAAAAATTTTGGTCATTTGTGGATATTGAAAAATCAGATTTAGAAGTAAATTATGGTGCTGATATACATAATTTGAAGCCAGGTGAAATAAGTGGATTTCCTATGCTCGATACCCCATCTTTGAATGTGAATGATCCGATTGTGCAGTATTACATCAGACACCCTTGCAATTTGAATAAACTACCACTTTCTCGTGGTTCATTGCTTAATTACATCAATACATCAATCTCGGGAATGACTATTCCTTGGATCTATATTGGCTCGTTATTGTCTACTTTTTGTTGGCATGTGGAAGACCATTACACATTATCTGCCAACTACTGTCATTTTGGAGCTACTAAAAAGTGGTATGGTATTCCTTCTAAGTTTGCTGATAAATTTGAAGCTTTGATGAGAGATTCTGCTCCGGATTTATTTAAAAGACAACCAGATCTACTACATCAATTAGTAACACTAATGTCACCGATGAAACTCGTTGAAAATGGTATACCCTGTGTTTATGCTGATCAAGGTCCAAATGAATTTGTAATAACGTACCCTCGTGTTTATCACGCAGGGTTTAATTGTGGGTTTAATTTCAATGAGGCGGTGAATTTTGCAATGGATGGATGGTTGGAGTACGGTGAAAAATCTATTGGCGATTATAGGCTTATAAAGAAAGAGAATGTATTCAATCACTATGAATTGTTGGAAAATATATTGCATGAGTTTATCAAAGATGGTAATGGTAATGTGGATTTAGTTAAACGAAGTTTGCAAAGCTTTGAAACTTTTGTTCGTGATCTGGAACAATTGTTATCGAAATTGGCAAGCAAGTTTGTTGCTCAGTACAAACCAAATACTACAAAGGAGGAAGAGTATCTATGTGACAAATGCAAAACACATTTAAGTTATCAATATTGTGTGCTTCAACCTACCAAACAATTATTAACTCCCGATGCATCACCACAAGAAGAATTGTCAAAGGAAAAAGAACTCCATGAAGCAAATAAAGTTGCTGAATCTCAAGCCTCGCAAGATTTGGCAAAGCAAGTAGCAATGATGGATGAATTTGATAAGTTAATTGACAAAGCTAAACAAGAAGTGAGCAAAGAAGAACAGTCAACCACAAGACGAAGATCAAAGCGAATTCATGATATCATAGAAAAACAGGAACAACAACCTAGTAAAAGAGTAAAAAAGAGTGCAATGAATAAAAAAGTGAACCCTAAACCGGAAACAATTGAGTCAAAGCTTTGTTTACAGTGTGTTGCGTCATTGGAGGATGGTCAATTGAGTGGTAAATTAGTATATCAGAAACATCTTGCGGCATTGAAAGAGTTGATTGGAGAAACGAAAATGAAGCTTAAAGAAGTTTGCAATTAAATAGTATTTTTGTGTTATTATAGTTATAAATGTATGTGTGCGACATTTAGACAGTACAAGAAAATGTCTCCCATATTTCTGTGGGTGGTGCAGGAGGAAGAAAAAAAAAAACTTCGGCCTCCCATACAAAATAGTTCTCTCAACTTTTATTGGTCAGTTCAGTAAAACACCACGCACAAGGAGGAAATTAAACAGTGAGAGACACAGAAAAAATTTGTTGAAACCTTCCAACGCTCTCGCAGTTTCTGGCACTGAAAAATTTATATATATATTATTCCCTCTCTTTTTTTCCTACTTTTCCCTTTCTTTCTTTCTTTCTTCTTTAAGAACAACAAAGGATTATCTTATAACCAAAGTTTTTACAATTTGAAGACGATGGTTCTCCCAAGATTATTTAATGCCAGTTCACGTGCTGCATTCAGAGCAGTCAAACGTGATGTTTTATTCACCAACAGATCTTTAGCTACTGCCACTGCTGCCCACGGTAAAGTCAGGTATGTACAACCAACCCAACTATATGATATCAAAAGCAGAGATTCTATAATTCTACAATCCCAATTGAGGATGTTTGAAGCCATTGAGGAAAGAAGAAGAATCAATTTAAGGTTTTCGTCCAATTCTGATGTCAATTCTGATTGCGACCTATGTTTTGATCCAAGTAATGTCAATAACACTTGATATATTACAACGATCTTTACTAAAGAACCATCATTCCAATTATACAATCAATTGCCATAGCAATTGAGCCCGTTGGTCCAATCAGAATTTTCAGAAAATTTTCGAATTTTTTCCCTTCGTTTTTTTTTTTTCTCACCCCCGGTGTGCGAGTTCCCCAACCAATAGAATTTCAGGGCCAGATCGATGAATTTTTTACTAACATAACTTATTTGTTTAGAGCCGTTATTGGTGCCGTCGTTGATGTCCAATTCGAAGAAGGTAACTTACCAGCTATTTTGAATGCTTTAACCTTGAAGAATGGTGACCAAGACTTGGTTTTGGAAGTTGCCCAACATTTGGGTGAAAACACTGTCAGAGCTATTGCTATGGACGGTACTGAAGGTTTAGTCAGAGGTACTGAAGTTAACGATACTGGTGCTCCAATTTCTGTCCCAGTCGGTAGAGGTACTTTAGGTAGAATTATCAATGTCACTGGTGATCCAATTGATGAAAGAGGTCCAATTGAATGTAAGGAAAGAAAACCAATTCATGCTGAACCACCATCATTCGTTGAACAATCCACTGCTGCTGAAGTTTTGGAAACCGGTATCAAGGTTGTCGATTTATTGGCCCCATATGCCAGAGGTGGTAAGATTGGTTTGTTCGGTGGTGCCGGTGTCGGTAAAACCGTCTTTATCCAAGAATTGATTAACAACATTGCCAAAGCCCATGGTGGTTTCTCTGTCTTTACCGGTGTCGGTGAAAGAACCAGAGAAGGTAATGATTTGTACCGTGAAATGAAAGAAACCGGTGTCATCAACTTGGAAGGTGACTCCAAGGTCGCTTTGGTTTTCGGTCAAATGAATGAACCACCTGGTGCTAGAGCTAGAGTTGCTTTGACTGGTTTGACCATTGCTGAATACTTCAGAGATGAAGAAGGTCAAGATGTCTTGTTGTTCATTGATAACATTTTCAGGTTCACCCAAGCTGGTTCCGAAGTGTCTGCTTTGTTAGGTCGTATTCCATCTGCTGTCGGTTATCAACCAACTTTAGCCACTGATATGGGTCTTTTACAAGAACGTATTACCACCACCAAAAAAGGTTCCGTTACCTCTGTCCAAGCTGTCTATGTCCCAGCCGATGATTTGACTGATCCTGCTCCAGCTACCACATTCGCCCATTTGGATGCCACCACTGTCTTGTCTAGAGGTATTTCTGAATTGGGTATTTACCCAGCCGTCGATCCATTGGATTCTAAATCCAGATTATTGGATGCCTCTGTCGTTGGTCAAGAACATTATGACGTTGCCACCAATGTTCAACAAACCTTACAAGCTTACAAATCCTTACAAGATATTATTGCTATTTTGGGTATGGATGAATTGTCAGAAGCTGATAAATTGACTGTCGAAAGAGCTCGTAAGATTCAAAGATTCTTGTCTCAACCTTTCGCTGTCGCTGAAGTCTTCACTGGTATCCCAGGTAGATTAGTTAGATTGCAAGATACCGTCAAGTCATTCAAAGAAGTCTTGGAAGGTAAATACGATAACTTGCCAGAAAATGCCTTCTATATGGTTGGTGGTATCGAAGATGTTGTTGCTAAAGCTGAAAAATTGGCTGCTGAATCCAATTAAACAATCGCATTAAAGTAACTATTCTATATATATATTAAAGTTTATTTGTGTCTTCATATAAAAATGAAAAAATTAAGAAAGTAGATATTATATTTATGCATATTGCAATGGTGTAGGCAGAGAAATAGTTAGACGCGTGAATAATTGCTACCTAACGTGAAATGTGTTTTAGGTTCAAAAAGGTATTGATGGTTAATACGAGGCTCAAAACTTTTATTTTTACTTCAAAATTTGCAGCAAATCGTGCAGAAAATATTTTCAGACACCTTGCAAAATAATTGTTATCTACGTTTTAACGATTTTTTGCCAAAGAAGGTAGAAGTAGCTTGTATCATTCATAACACGGCACAAACAATATTTTATTCAACATGAAAAGCTTATTGTGTAGTGGCAGTTTGCAGCTCGGTGGCACAGACGAGGATGAACAAAAAAGACAGCATGAAAAAAAATTTCAAATATTTTTAACAACACGTATTTATTCTCCTTCTACATACAATGATTTCATTAGCAGAAGTATGATTAACTCGAGTATTACATTAAATTGGGATTGTTTACTAACATACTAATACTAGACTTTTTCTTTTCTTGACAATCCAAGCATTGATTGGAAGACCATTGTCGTTGGTTTTACTATTGGTCAATATGTATTTGAAACCTATTTGGAATTTAGACAATATGGAGTATTGAAGAACAAAAGTCCACCTAATTCAATTAAGAAGGAAGTAACTCAAGAAACTTTTGATAAAGCACAAGAATATTCTCGTGCTAAAGCGAAATTTTCAATGTTTTCCAACAGTTTCAGCTTGGTACAAAATTTAGCAATTTTCAAATTTGATTTGTTGCCCAAAGTATGGGGATTGAGTGGATCAATCATGGCTAGTGCCAGTTGGCTCTTACCAAAAGCAATGAGTGGTGTTATCACTCAATCGATTTTTTTTGTTTTTACTAGTCAAATCTTGAGTACTTTGATTGGGTTGCCATTAAGTTATTATCAACATTTTGTATTGGAAGAAAAGTTTGGATTCAATAAACAAACCATTGGATTATGGGTCAGTGATATGTTGAAAGGTATTGGTCTTGGAATTGTATTGGGATCCCCTGTTATTGCTGGATTTTTGAAAATTATTGATTATTTTGATGATAGATTTATCTTTTACCTCATGGGATTCATTTTGGTGATTAATTTGATTGCTATGACCATTGTTCCTACATTGATTATGCCATTGTTTAATAAATTCACCCCCTTGGAAGATGGTGAATTGAAAACAGCTATTGAAAAATTGGCAACTCAACAAAAATTCCCGTTAACCAAATTATTTGTTATTGATGGGTCCAAAAGATCATCACATTCAAATGCTTACTTTACTGGATTACCATGGAGTAAACAAATTGTTTTATTTGATACTTTGATTGAACATAACTCTACTGAAGAAACCGTTGCTGTGTTGGCTCATGAAATTGGCCATTGGAAATTAAATCATTTAACCAAAATGATTGTCATGATGCAAGGTCATTTATTTATGATTTTTTCATTATTTTCTGTATTCATTCATAATAAATCATTATTTGCAAGTTTTGGATTTGTCAAACAACAACCAATTTTGATTGGATTTATGTTATTTAACGATATTTTACAACCTGTTGAATGTGTCATGACTTTTGTTCAAAATTTATTGTCTAGAAAACATGAATATGAAGCTGACAAATACGCAAGTGATTGTGGATATTCTGAAGAATTAAGTAGATCATTGATCAAATTGTCAAATGAAAATTTGTCAAGTATGAATGCTGATTGGTTGTTTTCTTCTTACCATTTTTCACATCCTATTTTACCTGAAAGATTAGGTGCTTTGGGATATGTTTCAAAGGAAAAAGTTAAGAAGGATGAATAGATTGATTGATAGTTAGAATCCATTGTATGTATCCAAGCAGTTCTATTTTGTACCAATCTCTGAAAACAAGCCTCTCCAAAATCCCATAAAGTAATGTCAAAAGATACGTAAAGATTTTATTCAAAAACAGACTATTTAAATACACAAGAACAAAAAGCAAGAATGTTGATAGAACCAGTTCTACCATTCAACAGAAGATCCCGAACCACACTCGAGAGACTTACAGATTCCTTCCAATTCTGCAACTTCGCCATTTTTAGGGTTTGTGCCCACAGCAGCAGGATCAATTGGACCACCTTTAGCTTGTTCTAAAGCGAAATGTTCCTTTACCATATCACGAACCACACCTTGATAGTACAATACACCTCTTTCCTTTTCTGGATGTAAATAACCAGTACTATAAATACCTTCATTCAAATTAGCTTGAGTTAATTCACACAAATCAAAATCTTCTAATTCAACTTGTTGTAAGAAATCAACAAATTCTTTTTTGGATGGTTCATCTAACCCTTTTTTAGTATAGATGTCATATTGTAAAATTGTACGCTTAGCAGTGATTGGTAAAACTCTGATGGAATACCATGCTGGAGAATAACAGTTGATACCATTGCTAGGGAACAAGTATACCCATAACCCATCAAATTCACCACCTGGGTTATGTTTTGCCTCTTTGACTTCTTTCTTTGGTGCTTCCTTTTTCAAGCCAAACCAAGATGATGACTCTTCCACCTTCTTCACTTCTTCTGGTTTTTCTTGACGGACAATTTTTGCAAAATGACGACAGTATCTATTCTTTGGAACAACTTTATAAGTATCCATCTTGAAAGCAGTGTTAAGACCTGGGTGAGTAGTAGGACAATGTAAACATTCTTGATATCCATCCATCAAAGTTTTCCAATTAAAACTACCATCTAATTCATAAGACATATGATATTCATAATCTGAAAAATCAAATTCATTCATTTCAGTAGTTAAACCTTGAAACCAATCTTCAAAAGGAATAGGATCAGAACTGAAATTAATGAAAACCAAACCTTGAGGAGTAACATGAGTATTAATAGGATACAATGAATTTTCCTCCTTGACAAACCCTTCTACATTATCAAATTGAGGAGCCTTTCTTAAAACACCATCGGAATTATAACTCCATCCATGATATTTACAACCCAAAACAGTGCTTGAACCTTTATCCTTTCTGACAATGGGGTAAGCTCTATGACGACAGACATTATGGAAGGCTTTCAATTGTCCATCAATCTTGGATTTAATAATGAAGAAATTAATACCGGTAACATTAAAAGCGTAGTAATCACCAGCTTTTTCAAAACGAGACGAATGAATACAATACATCCATGATTTATGGAAGATGGCTCTTTTTTCTAAATCATAAATAGCATCTGATGTCCACCAACTGGCTGGAAGGGTATGTTCTCCAACTAACATAGGTTCGCCTGGTTTTGTATCTAATGCTGGAGCAGCTGGGGCAGTTTGAGTTAAAGTAGGAGGTGCCATAGTATATAGTAGTATTTGTGTTTATTGTTTGTTGTGTAAAAATTATAAGAAGCTCAACAAGGGATATTTGGCAACTTTGGCAGCATATTTATACACCCAAGATTATCTGTCAAACCCGCTGGACAACACCTCGAATCGTGCACAATTTCTGGATCGTTATACTCAATTTGGAAATGAAATGGCGGAGGGGAAATACAAAGGACATGTAACACACATACATACACACATAACTTTAAAATAGCAAAGATAACGAATGAGTAGTCAGGGATTATTGATTAGGCAAAAATTGGAGTGTTGCACGGAGTGGCAGTGGAATGCCTCGCTTCATATTTCCATCAACAGAACAAAAAGTTGCGCAGTTGCGCTTTGATTAATTACACAATACACTCAACCATCAAGATCAAAGATAAGAGAGCAACACCTTAAAATAAACATACAAATACAATATGATACACAAGTAATATTAATACTTAAAACAGAAACAAAAATGCAATAATACACTTAGATACCTTCACAAGCCTTCAAATCTTTTAAATACCTAAGCAATCTAACAACTTCTTTACCTAAATTGGAATCAATAGAAGGCGCCAAAAAAGTATCCAAAGTTAAGATTGTATCGGGAATGATTCTCGGAAATGCCAAACAATCACTTAATTTATCCATCAAATCTGTATTTAATTGATCCCCTAAATCTCTCGCCAACAACACATTATTAACCAACGAATTAATAACCACTAATGCCTTGCGTAACACCAGTGATAAAATCTTGTGTTCTTGTGAATCAGGTGGGAATTTCCCTGTTTCCGTAGATAATGCAACAATTATTCTGGCGAAATTACCAAGCAACAACTCTCTATTTTCTAATAACCAATAAAGGGACAACTTATTATGATGGGTATTTAAATCATCCACAGGAACCATATCCGTTAATAATTTTGCCCCGAATAACATTTGAGAAATTGTCGGACTCCGCACAAATATAAATTTAGATAATTCAAACGTATTGGCATCATACGGCAAAATACTCATGTACATTTGGTAAGCATGGGTTAAAAGTGAGGCGGATTTATACTCTTTATTATAGGCGGTGATTAATTTCCGGGTCCGTTCTTGATCCTGTAAACTCACAGCATATCCAGTTAAACTAGCATTTAAAGTTCCATTCAAAACTGCTTGGATTAAAGATCTATTGTATGGCTCTCTAACCATCAATTTTGTGAAGGCATCAATACCAAAGGCAAAATACGAATGGGTCTCTAGATTACAAGAGGGGATTGCGTATTTATCTTCAATCTTGGGTCCAAATGAAGCAACTAAAGCAAACGACAAGAATGCTTCTTCTAAAGTATGTAAATGGGTAAATAAGGCAATGTTATCTAATACCAAAAGACAATCTTTCAAAAGACATAATCTTTTCCGACTGAAAACAAATTTATCATTATCTAATCCAATATTCTTCACAATTGAAAAGAGCAAGTCTCTGAAAAGTCGATTACTGGCCATAAACTCTTTATTGTAATCTGCAAAGGAAATGTTTCTTAAAATCATCGTGATGGTGATCAATTGATCAACTAACATAATTTGATCATCCATAGCACTGCGGGTTTGGATTTTACTAAAATGATGTTTATTTTCCAGTTTGAAATTTTGTAAAGCTGTGAAATAATCATCTAAATGGAATTTCGTAACCTCTTGAGAATTATCAGTTGGTTCAACGGGTGAATCTGTCGTGTGTTCCGAATAGGTTGAAAAAAGTTCATCCATATCTTCATCTTCGTCCGAGACAACTTCCCCTGTAAGTGAATTCACAACATACAGAATATCTTCGCCTTGTCCTTTTACATAACGTTCAAAAACGTCATCGATCCGTCCATTAGTAGATAATTTAGTAACATCTGGATGTGCAGAATCACTTTCTGGCTTGCGCCCCATAATTTTATTCAAGACATCTTTCCCCAATAAAGACAATGCATCTAACAACTCCATACAATCTTTAATTTGAAAAGCATAGTTAACATCCGAAGTAGCAACCAATAATGTGTTAAGAGCATTGATCACTTCCGAGCTTTGAACACCGCTATTACTTTTCACTGACATTGTCAATGCTTGTAGATTGATAACCCCTAATTCTGGGGCAAACAAATAAACAGGCTTTGTTACTTCAATCTCACTAGCGATTTGTGAAAGTTCTTTGATGTTGTAAGGACCATAAGTGTCCATGATCTTCTTGAACGGGATGTAGTTTTTCAAAATCTGTGCTTCCTCTTTGGTAACCGTAGTTTTTACCGGTGGCTGAACTGGTTGAGGCGGTGGTGGTGGTGCTGGCTGAGCTTGAGGTTGGACCTGCGGTTGAGGCTGTGGTTGAGGATAAGGTTGTTGAGTTTGCTGTGGGGGTTGAGGTGGAGGCGGTTGTTGCTGTTGTGGGGGTTGCGCTTGGACTGGTGGAATCTGAGCCTGTGATGTTCGAGGAGTATTGTGATAAGGAGAATTAACATTAGGCGAATTATGAACTGATGTACTCGAACGAGACACTTTTCTTTGCGGATGAGGAGTTGGAGCACTGCTCATCATTGGACTTTGTTGATGAACCGGTGCAGGAGTCGGGACACTAGACAGGTATTTCTGAATAATTTGTTGATGGAATCTATGTTTACTTGCCTCTATATCTTTATTCCCTGACGGTGTTGCGTAATATTCCTCATACGGTAAAATGAAACTTGAATAACAATTTGCAATCTCTCGATTAATTTGTTCTTTAGTCATTGGATCTTCTGTTCCTTCAAAGAATCCCATCTTGTCTGCTATTAAAGTCCAAGGATTATTTTGTTGCATACGTTGTTGTTCCGGTGACATAAGAAGAAAAGGTTTCATCACCCTATACCCACCCAATCTTTGACTAAGAAAGTACAAGAAAAACAAATTGATTCTTTTCCCATTGGCTAACAAAGGTTGAGGGACCACGATACCACTACGTTTCAAAAAATCATACAATACTGATAAGAATAATTCCATTTGCATTGATTGAAGTCTTGTGTTCTGTGATGGTTGTGGTTGTTGTTGTTGTTGTACTTGTGGTGGTGGTGGCTGTTGTGCATTCTGGATAATTGGTGTGTTTTGTTGGGGTGTAGGAACCAGTGAATTCATGGGCGACGATTGACTAGACATGTTTTCCTGTTGCTTTTTAATCATTTGCTGTTGGTATATTTGTTGCTTCATACGGTACAATTGATCCTGTTTGAGTTGTTGAGCGTTTGGTACTTGGGGTTGTTGTTGAGGAGCTTGTGAATGCATTTGCTGTTGTTGCTGTTGTTGTTGTGCCATTTGAGCCTGAATTTGTTGTGGACTTGGTTGCGGTACTTGATGCAGCTGTTGAAACATTTGAGTCGCTGCCTGCGGCATAGTCTGTTGAGGTGGTGGAGGCGGTGGTTGCTGTTGTTGTTGCGGTGGAAGTTGTTGTTGTCTTTGCGGAGGTGGTGCTGGTTGTGTTCGTTGTTGTTGTTGTTGTTGTGGAGGTGGCGGTGGCGGTGCTGGTTGTTCGCCTTGGTTTTGATCAAAGATCGAATTCAAGAAATCATCGTTACTGTTACCATCAGTAAACGCATTTTCATTCAACCAGTCAGACATTGTTTGATAGAGCTTTGGGGTTGTTTCCACGTTTGGTTGGGTTTATCTGTATGTTTTTTTCTTTGACAATTTTTTTTTTTTTCGTTCTTAATTTTTCGCTGTTGCTAATTTTGTTGTATTATTATACGCTTAGTGTATACAATTTACATACTACAAATCTCTCTAACAATTATGCCCAGAACTTCCACCATCTTTTATGAAGTCTTTTGGACAACGCTTTATAATGCTCCATTTCACCCCAACAATCTCTTCCCCATTCACATCCTGCCATATTGACGACAAAATCATGGTTTTGGAAAAAGTATCTAGGATCATCTGCTTGATCAGAACAAGCTCCCGGTGGGAAAGCATTAATCGATCTTAATGGTAAAAACCCAATTCTTTCTCTTATCCAAGCTTGTGTAGAATATAAAGTTTCTAATGCATCTTGTTCTTTATGTTCCCATTGCATGTGCATTTGTTCGTACATTGCTGGATCCCACCAAATATCCAATAACATTTCAGACCATTCTGATCTTCTAATTAAAAATGAACCCAAGTTGAATCCACCACAATCTTGAGTAATTACCATATCGATTGGTTGGTTGTAGTCGACGTATGGGATATCAATAGGCAAGTTCAATGGGTTGAATGAATCCAATGTTCTATAAGTGGCATTATATAAATTATTAAGAAAATGGGTTTCTAATGAAATTTGAGGTTCCATGATATAAGTATGTAAATCCAACCACCAAAACCATTCAGTATCAGGGAATTGTCTCATTGTTTGTTTTAAAATATCTACTTTCTCCCAACTTTCTCTCCATTCATGAGAATATCTTTTTTTAATAGTCATATCTTTTATGGTTAACCCATACCCATGTATTTTGGCATAATTCTTCTTGTTTGCAATGGAGGATCTTTCAACCGACCATTCTTGGGGAGATTTCCATTTCAAGACACCGCCACCTTCATTGGCAGCTAAGATGATTACTACTTTAGGACCAGTTTGTTTGAAATGAGGAATATATGGTACATTGGTGAATAAGGATAAACAAATAAAAGTTACTAAAAATAATACAATTTTCTTGTGCTTTGCTATGAAATCAGTGATGATAGATAGATCGAAAGTATTCTTTTTATTTGGTTTGAATGTTTTGGAATATGAATCCTCAAGGTCTGTTGGAAGCTCAGACATTATTGGGAGGGCACTGTTTGGAAGAATAATAATAGAATAATAATAAATTAAGGAGTTGAAAAAAAAATGTTGGAAATGGAAATCTGTGAGAGAGACAAGTTTTTTTTTTAACGTGTTTGTTTGTATGTGCTGTAGGAGGTGAACAATCAGCTGGAGATATGTATTTGTTTCAAGATAGTCAATACGCGTTAGGTAATCTATATACAAAAATTTAATGAAAACCTTTGTCGCCCGCCTCCTACTCTCATTCTATTTGTTCAACTGTTGGTTGTTCTTCTTACAAAGAAAACTTGTTGTATTAAGTCTCTACTACTTTTCAGTGTTGCACTATCCTACAGGGGCAATAGTCCCACCTCTTTTACATCCGTATATAGAGCAGAACATTCTCTTTTGGGTCTCTCATGTGGCCATGCAAGTAGGTACAACACCAGCCAGTAGTAAATATAATCGTTTTATGGGAAACCTCTATGTTTACTTTATATTCATCATATACTTATCACAGCAAGATCACGAAGGAGCCACCGCAGCCACCAACAAAAGCTTTTATCGGTAGAAATCCTTTTTTTCGACGATTTCTGGGCTCTTAACACGACCTATTATTTGTTTTCCCTGGCCCTAGAAAATTACCAGTGGCCCAGTGGCTCTCGCTCTTCTTTACCACGCGATGAATTGGAATAAATTTTTTGCAAATTTTCATTCACTTTTTTTACTCTTTCTTTTCAATAACTATCAAACTATGATATAATTCAATAGTATGTTTTATTTTCACAATAGAATGAATACGATTAAGTTATGATTCTTTTTCTTTTATGATGACAATACTGTGTCTTTAAGGTCTAAACCACCTTTTGTAAGCACAATGATTTCTCAATAGACTACAACGGTATCTGATTTTTTTAAAAAGATTACATCAACTATTAGTATTCTTCCATTTAATCCAACAACAAAAAGACAACTGTTACTAACAAATCATCTTTTTAATAGCAAATTACGATTATTTTTAGATGGGTAAAAAGAACAATAAACATTTAAATAAAATATATAGCCAACCATTACCAGTTACGTTAACTTCGCAAAAGTATAATGTTTCATTACCTAATTTATATCCACATAACCCAATATCATGGGTATGGTATTTGATTCGTTACTTTCAAATAAATCTCGTTTATGAAGTACCGGAATTGCATAATAAACCTCTACCAGTGATTTATGAGAATCAAATCTTCAAAGTAATAGATCCAGACTCCATGATTGCATTATGGAGACAAGGGTTTTTTGGTAAAGGTATTTTATCTCGATCTGAACCAACTTGGTACAAACGGACTATTGAAAGATTAAATTTGAATAATTCAGCCGAAGGGAAAAAGATTGCCATGGAAGATATAACCAAGAAGAGAAGGGAAGAAAGGAAGTTTTTCAAATTAGAGCGTGCTAGATTCCAAGAGTTGGAGTTGAAGAAAAGACAAGGTGTGTTGACAGATGATGAATTGGAAGAAATGAATAAATTAGATGTTCAATTGAGTGTGCTACGAAAGACTCAAGTGCGGTTTAACAAACTGGGAGACAAAGATGAAGACGAAGAGAATGAAGAAATTGAAAATCAAATAAGAGACGAAGACGATGATATTATAGATGATAATGGTGAATTGATACCTTTAGAATTTTTGCAATTGCAAGCAGTCGAGGCTTTCTTTTTGAAATTTGCGTTGAACAGAATAGAAATTTCCAACATTGATTCCATCCAAAATTTATTCAAAAGTTGCTGCTTACATTATGGGTCATCTATAACTCCAAACAACAGGTTCATCATTGAGTATATTGTTTATCATTATTTCAGAGCCAATGGTTGGTGTGTCAGGTCTGGGGTCAAATTTGGTACTGATTATTTATTATACAGGCGAGGTCCTCCATTCACTCACGCGGAATTCTGTGTCTTGGTGATGACGAAAGACTCTGAATATGATTGGTTTCAAATAGCTGCCAAGGCACGAGTCATTGGAAGTGTGAAGAAATCATTTGTCATTTGTTATGTGGAGTATCCTTCACCGGAGGAATTTGATGACATATTGAGACAAGAAACTGACGAAGGCTTAGTTTTCAAGCAATTATTTGACAAATATAAAGTTTCAGAAGTGATATATAAGCGTTGGAATCCTAGCAGGACTAGAGATTAGAAAATGAGGAAGTATAGAAGTGGATACTGTATAATTATGTATGAATGTGTGTTTTTATTATTGAAGTTGATTTAGTGTTAGTGTTAATTTTGGGTATAATTGTGCATATGACACGACTTTCCCTCATCGCGTCTGGAATTCGATGGGCCTTGCCTCCTGCCAGTTGTTGTTGTTGTTGTGAGGGAGACAGGCTGGGTCTATAAATAGTTGTAAAAATTTCTCGTTTTGTTTTTGGCGAGAAAAAAAAAAAATTTATTTAATTTTATTTCTCAAAGAAATGTTCGTGTATTTACCAAAACCATATTACAATGTCAAACTTACAAGATCTAATTAATCACGACAGTGATGACGACTATTTACCAACTCCTTCACCGCCTCAACAACAACAACAACAACCGCAACCACAACGACACAACAAACCAGTTCTTGCTGCTGCTGATGCTGGGTCAGAACAGATATCAACACCTGTGATAGAAGACAAGCCTATAACTCAAGAAGATATATTGACGAGTTTTGAAAAAATAAAGACCCATTTCCCTGCTGCCAGAATTAAAAAAATAATGCAAAGTGATGAAGAAATAGGGAAAGTTGCACAAGCTACTCCAATTATTGTTGGTAGGGCGCTTGAGATATTCATGGCTAATTTAGTCGAAGTTTCATTACTGGAGGCTAAAAAACAGGGTGTCAAAAGAATAACCGCCTCACATGTTAAATCGGCAATTCAAAACACTGAGCAATTTGATTTCTTGGTTGATATTGTTGACAAGTATCCACCTTTGAAGAATTGAGAGAGAGAACAACAACAACAAAATGTGTAACGATCAGTTATAATGAAAAAAAGGGTTAATGTATTAGTTTTTATGTTTATAGAGTTTGCTTTTTGTTTTATATATTTGTTCAATTCTTTTCCAGGGTTTAATTTGTTTTTTGTTTTATTTTAAATAATGGGTTTTGGTCGGGAATAAGAATAGATGTATATTAGAAAGTTGTAATAATAACTTGTTAATCCAGAATAACCGGGAACAAGGATTAACACAACCAAATGAAAAAGGTGAAAATAAAAGGGAAAAGTTTTGTTTAGTTTGTACATTTTTATACAATTCATTAATTATAATTGAAAGTTTCGGAGGGTTCTTACTTCTGACGATATTTCACAATCACAAAGTATATCTTCCCGAAAATCTACACGTATCCCACTTCTTCCATCGTCATCTTTCTTTCGCGGAAGTGATCAACAAATCGCACCAGTTGCAAACAATTGCAAACTTAATAATTTTGATCATGTTTTGCAACTATATTAGTCAACAATTAGTAACTGATGATGTTTGCTTGGGAGATACGTCATTACATGAATCTAGAACAGCATTTACCCCATCTTTCCTTGCTGTTTGTTTCTTGAAACGGTGAAAATAGATGGCACCCCCTGTTTGCTTGCTGCCAGAATTTAGCTCAGGAGAAAAAGTTTTGTGCAGTCCGCCCAGAGAAAATGACACCCCCCTCCTCTGCTTAAAACTTCTAATCTCCAGTGTACATCCTGCATATAAACAATTCTCTATGATATCATTGCGGGAAGTTTTGTTTGTTTGTTTGCTGGGCTGTTCTTATCCCTCCCAATATAAATTTTCACATAAATATAAATAGTGTTGATGAGTTTAAACTTTTTCTTTCAATTTTCTGCTTTTTTTGGACTCTATCAATCAACTGAATTACTATGGTGCACAATAAATCAAATTTAAGTCTTGCCAATAGAAGACAATCATCATTTTTCCGTCAATTGCCAGCTGCCGAACCCGATGTTTATTATGTTGGGGTTGATGTTGGTACTGGTTCCGCTCGTGCTTGTTTAATTGACACCAATGGGATCATTTTAGGATTAGCTGAAAAGCCAATTAAGCGTCAAGAATTGGAGGCAAATTTTATTACTCAAAACTCCACTGAAATCTGGAATGCAATTTGTTATTGTGTTAGATCGTGTGTTAGAGATTCCGGAGTTGAACCTCATGAAATTTTTGGTATTGGGTTTGATGCAACTTGTTCATTGGTTGCTATTTCTGAACTGAAAGATGAACCTGTATCTGTTGGTCCTAATTTTAAGGATAACGAAGAAAATATCATTTTGTGGATGGACCATCGTGCTGTGAAAGAAACTCAAGAAATTAATGCCACTGATGATAAATGTTTGAAATATGTCGGTGGTCAAATGTCCATTGAAATGGAATTGCCTAAAATGAAATGGTTGAAACATCATAAACCAGGTGGTATCGAGGATTGTAAGTTTTACGATTTGCCTGATTATTTGGTTCATAAAGCCACTGGTCTTGAAAGTAGAAGTTTCTGTTCCGTTGTTTGTAAACAAGGGTTTGTTCCTGTTGGTGTTGAAGGAAGTGAAACTGGTTGGTCAAAGGAATTCTTGTTGTCTGTTGACATGCCAGAGTTGGTTGAAGATGATTTCAGAAGATTGGGTGGTATTCCAGGTAAAAACGGTACTTATTTAACAGCTGGTGACGTTGTTGGTAAATTAACTGCCAAATCAGCAGAAGAGTTAGGTTTAACAACTGATTGTATCGTTGGTTCTCCTGTCATTGATGCATATGCTGGTTGGGTTGGTACTGTTGCCGCAAAAGCCGAGGTTCCAGCTTTACAAGAAGAAGATGCTCATTCTGATGGATCAATCGGTACTGCTTGTGGTAGATTGGCTGCTGTTGCCGGTACTTCTACTTGTCATCTTGCAATGACTAAAGATCCATATTTTGTTCATGGTGTTTGGGGTCCATATAAGAATGTGATGGCTGAAGGCTACTGGTTAGCAGAAGGTGGACAATCAATCACAGGTCAATTACTTGCTCATGTTTTGGCAATTCACCCAGCCAATCATGATTTGATTAGACATGCTGAACAATCGAACATTTCCAAATTTGATTATTTGAACATGACTTTGGAGAATATGGTTTCTCAGAATAAGGAAAGATCAGTTGTATCTTTGGCTAAACATTTGTTTTTCTATGGTGATTTCCACGGTAATAGATCTCCAATTGCTGACCCAAGAATGAAGGCAAGTATTATTGGTCAATCAATGGACAATTCGGTTGATGATTTAGCAGTCCAATATTTCGGTGCTTGTGAGTTTATTGCTCAACAAACTAGACAAATCATTGAGGAAATGGAAAAGGCTGGTCATAAGATTTCTTGTATCTTTATGAGTGGTGGACAATGTAGAAATGGGTTATTGATGAGATTATTGGCTGATTGTACTGGTTTACCTATCATTATTCCAAGATATATTGACGCCGCTGTTGTTTTTGGTTCTGCCTTGTTAGGAGCTGTCGCTGCTGAAGAGTCTGTTGCCGACTATTGCAGAGATAGATCTAGATCCAAGAGAAGTTCGTTTTTGGATGGCAAGAGTTCTCAAACCAGTTTACACAACCACGGTGGTGGATCATCTCCATATACTGCGCCTTCAGCAACTTCAACTACCAATTTGAGTACTTTGGCATATGCTGAATCCCATCAAGGACCTGCCCTATTAACTCCAATGAATGAAGAAGCTGATTATTTCAACCAAGCATCCACTCAAGCCAAACATGGTACTGCTGCAATTAAGAGTGATGATGAATCAGACGAAGAGACAACTTTATCATTTGGTTCCAAACAACAAACTCAAAAGGGTCTTTCTCAAAAATTGGCCAGTTTGAACTTGAAACCATTGACATCTACTAAAGCAAATGCTCCTGGAACTGCATTATGGAAGGTCATGAAGAAAATGACAGGTCCAGGTAAAGTTATTCATCCAGGTGCTGATAATGATCCAGATCGTAAATTGTTGAATGAAAAATATAAGATTTTCTTGGAACAATGTTATAGTCAACAAAAATTCAGAGATATGGTTGATAAAATTGAAGTTGAAAATGCAAAGAATGCAGGAGCATCACTTGCTCAATAGAACTATTTTTTTTTTAGATACGTATGTGTGTGTGTATAGAAATGTTTAGAACGATGATAAAATGATAAACAATTCAAAATAGAATAGTTGGTTGGTCTATTGTAGAAAAAGTGGAGTAACGAAAAACAAGTGACTATAAATAGTAAGTTATAGCAAAGGAATTGGGGTACTATCGTAATCGTAGAGAAACAACAATGATAGGATTGTTGGAGCATTGGTGTCACAATAAGGTTTGCAACTAAATTCTTTCACTAGTACGTTGCACTTTCGTATTCAAAGCACAAGGGAGATACGGCGAAACACCTAGGACCCGTCAATTGTTGCTCAAAATTAACATTGTTAACTTTAAAAATTTGATAATAAAAAACCTAGTGAATGGTCCAAGATTTAAGATCCAAAGCTAAATCTGGAATTCACAACTGTAAGACTTTAGATGTGACTATACTACAAATAATCATTCATCAATAATACGATAACTTAAAAACCTTGTTTTTTTTGAATATTCCATCCGTAAATTATAGCATTCCCCACTATTTTCATGCATTATAACTCAAAATCCAATTTCAGACTTTAGCTAATCACCTCGCAATCATCAACGAATCATGTATCCAAATATGTGTGTCATTCTCTTATCCCCACCCTCATCATTGTCTTAAGCTTTTTAGTTATCTGATTATGTATGTTTTAGTCGTGTAACAATGCAGGAAAATTTTTTTTCTTTCAAAAATCACATCAAGTCACGTGTAATGCTCAAATATTGGCTGCGAAATCGGCGATTCTCGATGACAAAAATATTTGGTCGGATACCTCCTATGTATTTCTGTCCATTGTCATTAATGGTGGCACCAAGTATCAACGTACTATCATGTACGCCTGCCTGGTGATGTATCATGATCATTTAATGTTCCTATTCAAAGTCATTCAATGGTATGTACCAAAGATAATAAATAATATTACAGTTTCGCTTCAGCGATTAATGCAACGGAATTTCTGGAATAAAAATATTTTCTTGGGCAAGGAACTTTTTTTTGAAAACATAAAAAAATAAAGCTTATACGAAGTGACTGAACCCCTTGAAGTCATCAAGAATAATACTACGGGAATAATAATAATGTCAGGTTACATCACTGACTATGCTTTGAATTAACCACTTTCGTGTGTACTAAAATTTTAGTGGGGCATTTTTCCTGTTCACACATTTTCTGCTAATTTATATTGTTTTGTTTTCACGTGATAACTAATAATTGTGGCAACCTCATCAAAATTGCGAAACCACACACTAACAAAAAATTGGCCAATTTTCAGTCATCCTTGTATCCTCTCTTTTTCTATTCAATATAGTTACTAACGATTGTACTATTATATCTTAAGAAGATTAATAATAGACGAGAGAAGGAAAGTATAGATCTATACATATTATAATTTATTCTTGTTACATCTTCAACATTTTGTTCTTTGGTGGAATTATTATTATTTTTCGAATAATCAGATAGATCATTTTTTTCAACAAGGAGAAATTTTCCATAGATACAGATCATCAAATATCCGTTAAGATCCACAATTATAAATTGGCAAAATCTTTAATTTAGGAATTAAGATTTTGACACAATAGAAGAAAAAGAGTTTTTACTTGGACAGGCGTTTGGTCGTTAACAAAGTTTGCATATACGGCTAGTGGATATTTTTTGCATTGTTCCATTTTTTTTTTTTGCATTAATTCATTATATATATAAATACCAATTGTTTTCCCAGTTGTATTTATAATTTTTTTTATATCAAAAAAGTTTTTTTACACATTTTCATTTAGATAATAGTTAGATACTAAACATTAAAGATCATGAGTGGACATATAATTGAAAAGGTTAAATCCATTACATCTAACGAAGGGTTCATATCCGAAGTGCCCCAACTATATGGTGACGACGATCATGCTCAAAGGGTATTATCCCACGAATTCAATGATCCTGAAACAACTAATAATATTCCAAGCAGCATCTATGTTCCATCATACAACGAAAAGGAAGTTGCTGTTGTAGAATGGTTTCAACATGTGTTTGCCCACCCATTACAATTGATTACTAATTATTTTATATCATTATTCCCCATTGCTAAATGGATTTTGCATTATAATTATAGATGGTTATATGGTGATTTGGTGGCTGGTATTACCGTCGGTGTGGTCTTGGTCCCTCAATCCATGTCATATGCTCAATTAGCTGGGTTGGAAGCTCAGTACGGGTTGTACTCTTCATTCGTTGGTGTGTTTATCTACTCCTTCTTTGCTACATCTAAAGATGTTTCCATTGGTCCTGTCGCTGTTATGTCATTACAAGTTTCTAAAGTTATTGCTCATGTTCAAAGCAAGTTTGGTGACAAGTATGCTCCTCCTGAAATTGCCACTTTCTTATCTTTGATTTGTGGTGGTATTGCTCTTGGTATTGGTTTATTACGTTTAGGTTTTATTTTGGAATTTATCTCCATTCCTGCTGTTATGGGTTTCATGACTGGTTCAGCTTTCAACATTATCGTTGGTCAAGTTCCTGGGCTTATGGGTTACAACAGTTTAGTCAATACTAGACAAAGTACATACCTTGTTGTTGTGAACACTTTAAAGAACTTAAAACATTCTACTGTTGATGCTGCTTTTGGTTTGGTTCCATTATTCATTTTATATTTATGGAAGTACCTCACTGAAGTTGGTCAAAGGAGATACCCAAGATATAAGATGGCTTTCTTTTACTTTCAACAATTAAGAAACGCTGTTGTTATCATTGTTGCCACTGCTATTTGTTGGGGTATTGTTCACCCAAAGAAAGTTGCCTTCAAGGGACCAATTTCTAAATTCAAACCAGCTATTAAAACTATTGGTGTTGTTCCAAGTGGGTTACGTAACGTTGGTGTCATGACTATTCCAGATGGTATCATTGGTGCTATGGCTTCTGAAATCCCAGTCTCCACTGTTATTTTGTTGTTAGAACATATTGCTATTTCTAAATCATTTGGTAGAATCAATGATTATAAAGTTGTTCCAGATCAAGAAGTTATTGCTATTGGTGTCAACAACTTGATTGGTACTTTTTTCAATGCTTATCCAGCTACTGGTTCTTTCTCAAGATCTGCCTTGAAAGCTAAATGTGGTGTTAGAACTCCATTGGCTGGTATTTTCACTGGTGCCGTTGTCTTGTTGGCTTTGTATGCTTTAACACTGGCTTTCTACTATATTCCAAAAGCTACTTTGTCTGCCGTTATTATTCATGCTGTCTCAGATTTAATTGCACACTACAATGTCACTTGGTCTTTCTGGAAAATGGTTCCAGTTGATTGTGGTATCTTTTTGATTGCTGTCATTTTGACTGTCTTTGTTACCATTGAAGCTGGTATTTACTTTGCTATTGCCGCATCTGTCGTTGTCTTGTTGGTCAGAGTTGCTATTCCAAAAGGTCAATTCTTGGGTAAAGTTCAAATTGCTGAAGTTGTCAATCCTATCATTGAACAATCTGATGAGATCACCGAAGAAACTGACAACACTGGATCTGATGGTAGCAGTAACAGTGATATTGAAATTCATCAAGTATTATCTAAGGCCTCAAACTACAAATCAACCGATGAAGCAAACAAGTTGAAATTGAAACAGACTGACAAACCAGCCCATGCTACAACTACTTCATACTTGGAAGACAATGATCCAAATGTAAGATTCCACACACGTTGGCTTCCATTAAACAAGAGAAACATTAACTCAGACATAAATGTTACTCCACCACCACCTGGTGTCATTGTTTTCAAACCAGTTGAAACATTTACATATCCAAATGCATCAAGACAAGTTGATAGAGTTTCAGATGAAGCTAAGAGATTAACTAGAAGAGGTAAACCATTTGACTTTTCCAAAGTTGGTTCAAGACCTTGGAATGATCCTGGTCCATTGAGATGGAATTTACCTTGGTCCAAGAATAAAAAGGTTGAAGTTGAAGAAGAAGATCACCGTCCAATTTTACGTATTGTGCATTTCGATTTTTCCACCGTTGCTTCAATTGATGTTACTTCTATACAAGCATTAGTTGATTTGAGAAAAGCTTTGAATGCATATGCTGATCGTGAAGTTGAATTTCACTTTTCTGGTATATTGAGTCCTTGGATCAGAAGAGGTTTGTTAAATGCTGGTTTTGGTACATATGAAGATGGATTACTTTCTACCAATAACTACGTCAATATAGTTACAGGATATAAAGACCTTGAAAATCACGTTGATGAACCTTATTATGCTGCCACTGGTACAAATACACCATTCTTCCATTTAGATATACCAAACTATTCATGAGTTTATATTGTTAATTGCATGATCTTCTTTTCTTTTCTTTCTTCAGTTCTGGTTTTTAGTTATTATTCAGTGTTTTTATTAGATTTTTGTAAATTTTTCATATATATTTATTTTAATGAAGCAATAATATTAGACATATATTGTAAAGCGGAGAGGTTTGGGACGTTCTTTTGAAGATAGTGTGGTGATAAGTCACGGAACAACGCGTCGCGTTCACCAACGAAACACGGGATGAAAAAAAAAAAAAAACACATACATACAAAATGTTGGTTGACAAATTGTTCATCCACAAGCTCTTTTTGTTGTCCAACCTCATATAAGTAATAAACCATGTCATCAGTTGAAGTTATAGACTTAACTTCAGATAACGAAGATACTCAAATGTCATCTTCCCAGTCATCGCCATCAAAACGTTCAAAGAGAATTGCTAGTGCTGCCACAGATTCAGACAAAGAAAACAAGATTCCATCTCCCAAGAAAATTAAAATAGCCGATACCAAATCAATAGAGGAAACCGAAGGTACTTTATCAACTAAAACGGAAACTTGTTCCAAAAAGGTGTTGGAAAAGATTGAAAGAGAAAAGAAAAAGCAGGATGAAAAATTACGTAAAGAACAGGAAAGACTTGAAAAGAAGAAGAAACAAGATGAAGAAAGAGAACAGAAGAGAAAACAGTTGGAGATGGAGAAAGAGGTAAAGAGACTAAAACTAGAGGAAGAAAAGCATGAAAGAGAAGTTAGAAAGGAAAATGAACGATTACAAAAGGAGAAAGAAAAACAAGAGAAGGAGAAGATTAGATTAGAGAAGAAACAAAAATTGGAAGAACAAAAACAAGCTAAGGAATTAGAAAAGAAGCGCATTGAAGAAGAGAAAAGAAAAGCGGAGGAAGCTAAAGAAAGAAGTCAGATGAAGATTTCAAACTTTTTCCAAATTGGACTGAAGCCTAAGCCTAAGAAAGTAGATACCGCCAACGAAACAAATGCTAGCGCTAAAACAATTACAAAATCCCGTTATGAAACAACATTTTTACCTTTTTTTGTTCAAAAGAATGTCACTTTGATAACCAGAAACGATCAAGATATACTGAAATCTAAGAATGAGCTTGATGAGCTACTTCAAGGGAATGTCCAACAGCAAGTTGGATTCAAAGAATATTTTGAAAAGCTTACAAACCAACCTTGTACTAAAAGTTATATAACTGCCGAAGAAATTGTCAATGCTTTGAATTCTTCCACAACTACTGAAAAACAAGTTTATCAAATGATTGAGAATCTCCCACCTATCAAATACATTAGCTTTTATGAAAACTCAAAACCTCCTTACGTGGGGACTTGCTGTTCATTGACTCACCAGAAGCACCGAGATGCGATACTACAGAACCCACTTGACACGGAAACCACTGGTATAGATTACGGATACGATTCCGATTTAGAATGGAATAAAGAAGACGAGGAAGGAGAGGATGTGGAGGATGATGAAGATGAAGATGAGGAAGATACTGTTATGGCCGACGAGGATGACGAAGAATTTGTCGAGAATGACTTACAAAATAATAAGAAGAAATACATTACTTTAACTGTGATAAACAAATGGAACAACGAAGAGAACAAACAAGATTTCAAAGAATTTGTCACTGTTAAACTAGTGGATATACCCGATCCCATCGATCCATTCCATAACTACTGGGGAGAACAACCAATGTCACAAATAGAAACCACTTCCATCTCCACGCCCATGGGTCTGCAAATCAGCAACAATAGTCAACCAAACAGTGTTACTTGTGCTGCCGCGGGAACGACTTCAAGTCCAAATATTCTAATAGCACAAAAGAAAACAATAAAAGAACCAGAGGCATTGACCCAATTAGTTAAATTTGTTGAAAAGAATAATGATTATACAATTGGAACATTGGTTGAATTAGCTAAAAAGGAATTTAAAGGTTATACTAAAGCTTTAATAAAAAATACAATACAGGAGATTGCTTCTTATGATAAACGGACAAGTAAATGGGAAATAACAGCTGAGAATAAAACTAAGTATTGTACGTAATTGTATTTGTATTTTAATAAAACGTAAACCCTATAATACTTTATACTCCTCAGATTTCAGTGCATCATGTGACTTACAGAAACCAAAAAAAAAAAAGCACACACTAAAAATTGATCTCATTTCTAACACGCGTAACAGAGTAACAATCTCATGCCATACTCTTTCTAATAGAACTACATTACATTTCTCCGAAAAATGGCCGAAGACAACAACAACGATGACGAAGGTGATGATTTATATTTCATATCCACACAAATGCAATCAATCCATGAAACATTCGAAGAAAAGGAACGCGATCAACGAAGTATAGAAGCTTCCATCAGCAAACTTGGAAGTTTTAAACGTACCCAAACTAATATATCAGGTGATTCTACATCAACTACTCCCGTACCAGCAGTCAGCGTGATTAGGAAGAACACCAATAAAAAGAAACGGAAACTTACACCTGGGCCACGAAACAGTAAGAAGCCAAAATCACTGAGTGATGCAATACGACAGAAATATGGGTCTGGTAAAAAAGACAATTCTGGAGATAATCAAGCTACAATCGATGACTTTTTACCAACGGATCCTGATGCTGTTGAAAAGAGAAATGAGGAAAAGAAGAAATTGATAGGTATGCAAGAATGGAATAATATTAAACTGATGTATCCTACGTTAACGAAAGGAAACAAACGAACATTCAAGAGTATAAAAAGAAAAGTAGATCGAATTCGAGATGAAGATAACGGAGGAATGTGGGGGAAAGCTGCTTTGGATCCAGATAGTCAATTAAACCCAGATGATTACAAAAGTTTATATGATCTTGATGAACAACAGATGTTGTATGATGGGAGTACATTTATTGAAGACGACACCAATGAACACAACAATACCCCATTTGTTATAACACTATCGCAGAATCTATTACCTTCAGAGCCTGAAAATTGTCCAAATGACGAGGAATTTGTTATAGAAAGTTCTTCATCTCCAACTGATAATGACGCGTCTCAAAATGAGACTCAACTTTTCAGCAAGCCAGTATCGATATCAAATAATGAAACACCAGGAAAAGGGGATGCCAACGAATCTCAAGCAGATGTGTTTAGCACGCCATCGTTTCATCCTGCAAATGATGGAGACACAGCAAAAGATTCTGAACAAACTGAGCTTTCAATAGTAGAAATTGGAGAGAATATCATTCTGACACAAGCAGATGACGACATTGAAGTCATTCTGGATTCCGAATCTGAGCCTGAACCAATTGCATTTTCTCGGATTCAAGTGATGCGATCCATATATGAAAGCACGAATGAGAGAGATAATCGTCAACCAAAAGATGTAGTTGAGTTAAAGAGTGATTGTGCTACAGAAATTGTGGAAAGTGATTCCACTCCAATCGTTACACCGATTAAGAAGCGCCAAACGGGGATATATGTATCATCCAAATCACCTTGCGAGACACCCTCATGGCCCGAGCTGCATTCACCACTAAAGCTTATTCTAAAAAGTCCCGATAAAGATGATGCCCAATATACAGACAATGAGTCCATTTATTCAACTGCAAGATCAAATTTTCGTGCGACGTCAAATGCAGGTTATTCTCCTCCATTGGAGTTTCCATCACCAGAAATGACTCCTCGCATATTAGAACTTGATAGTGATAATGAATTTCCAGTATCTTCTTTGCCTGAGAGAAAGCCACTCCCCACAAAGAAATTTGAGACTACGACATTGAAGATTTCAAGTGCTTTGCGAGTGAAGGATTATACAGACGTTAAAAATAAAGTGTCATTAAAGAAAGTAGGAGAGGTAAAGGAGAAAGTTGTAATTGATTTGGATGAAGAAATTCCTGATTCTGAAGATCTGGACGACGATAAGTCGTATAGTATAGTTGAAATCACAAGAGAAGTCGCTGTTTCAAAAGAAGAAGAAGAAGTAAATGATAGTTATTCAGAAGAGCAAAGCACAGATTTATTTAATCTTAACGTGAACAAGAAAACAACAGTAGCTAATATATCAGTTATTCAAGTTCCTTCAAGTCCCGAAATCCAAATTGGAGCTACTGAGAATAATATTTTGGTTTCGTCACCAGTGGGTGAAGCCAATGATATTTCCAAGTTTACTGCCACTGAATTACGAAACAAGTTTAGAGATTGGGGGTTCAAGCCAGTTCAAGGGAAAGGGAAAATGCTTGAAATATTACAAGGTGTTTCCAACTTCATACTACCAGACACTTTACTACTATTGGATGGCAAAGCATTGCAACATTGTATATTTCAAAAGCTCAACGCTCTAATAAAACAAGACCAATTTTGGTACGATCGGATATTAACATTTGAACCAATAAGACTCGAGGAGTTGCAGTCTTGGTTAAACTCCCAGGATCATTATTTAGAATTGGATATCTTACGGTTATATTGTGATTGCTCTTGCATCACTACAACCAATGCTTAATGAATGAAACCCCTTTTTTTTGTCTATATATATTTCTTGTAGTCTGCCTCCATTTTATCCTCCATCAACCGTTTATTAATGTATCTGATTAATTTTGAGCTTAGACCTGCGTTTGCAATCAAGGTTCCTGGTCCATAAACCATATTGTTTAACAAATTTCCATATGGTTGATAGATTACCACTTGGACTGCCCAGATGAAATGGTACGCTAGTATAAGAAATACAACCACTGACAAAAACGTTAATATCGAAGCATTGAGCACTCTTGATTTGGAGATCTTTTCGTGACTGTCTGGTGAGACTTTAGGTTTGGTGGCCATGGCTGGTTCGGTATGGATAGTTTAAGACCTTCCATTTAGTCACGAATTTTTTTTTGCTCTTCTTCTTCTTTGCATACAAAAAGACCCCTGGCAAAAATGCAGGACTGAATTGATGTCACAAGGACACAAGACCTATTATCGGCTTTACAATATACTTGCGATATATTGAAATGCTTATATTCTGATCAATCGTAATTAATTGCTGTATAATATCCGTACAAACTGTAGTCATGCATTACTTGTAAGAACCAGTAGGTAGAATCAAACAAGTAACGTTTGAGAAGCTACTCCATTCTACTTCTATTGGTGCTACCCGGCGAAATATTTTTTTTTTTCTGCCAAAGTAAATTTGCGCTTATCCCAAATTTTTTTATGGCCTGAGAATTCGTGACTTGTAATAATATATTTATCACTAAAATTTTTCTATTTAGAACCCTTCAATGACTACAACATTGTTCTTTGAAATCTTGCAACCAACTATTCTGAATTATATCATAAGGACAACTATCAGACTATTTACGTAAAAATATCTATTCAAACTATAAGAAATGCATTTAAAATACCCCAGCACCACTAACCTACATATTGAACCCCATCATTACGATAATGGCGTTCCAGTTTTCCATCCAACAATGCAAGAATTCCGCGATTTCTACGCCTTCAACAAAGCAATAAACAAATATGGAATGGAAGCCGGCATAGTTAAAGTGATACCTCCAGCACAATGGTTAAAACAAGTGAAGAAATGTTATACTGAAGAGAATTTATCCAAAGTACTGATTCACAATCCCATTGTACAGAATATTAATACCAATAGCCCTGGTGTATATCAACTGCAAAACATGGAACGATTTAAAAAGTACTCGATATTTCAATGGAAAGAAATGTCAAAATCTTATCAACCACCTCCATCACGTCGTAATACAAAAACAACCACGTCTGACGTGACAGTCGTTGATGAACAGATCCCATTCTACAATATCGATGCGAGTGAGTACACTGATGAAAGATGTAAGGACTTGGAGAGAAATTATTGGAAGTCCCTATCGTATTCGGAGCCAATGTATGGAGCAGACTCGATTGGTTCTGTGTTTAACGATTCCATTCGGCTGTGGAATGTGGCACATCTACCAAATATATTGGATTTAATGGAGACTAAATTGCCTGGGGTGAATCAAGCGTATTTGTACGCAGGATTATGGAAAGCATCATTCACATGGCATCTAGAGGATCAAGATTTGTATCTGATTAATTATTTACATTTTGGGGCTCCAAAGCAATGGTACCTGATCCCACAGAGTCAACATGAACAGTTTTATGCCTTGATGGTTGAATTGTTTCATGATGAATATAAACAATGCACTGAGTTTCTTCGACACAAGACGTTTATGGCATCCCCTGCATTCTTGGAAAAACATGGAATCAGAGTCAATCACACGATACATCGAGAAGGTGAGTTTATGATCACGTATCCATATGGATATCATTCTGGGTTTAACTACGATTACAATCTAGCCGAGTCTGTCAATTTTGCATTGGATGACTGGTTTGAATTTGGGAAAAAGACTAAAAAGTGTGAATGTATCTCGGACTCGGTAGGCATTGACGTGAAACAACTATGGGAAAAATATTATGGCACAACGTATGAACAGTCACCTGAGCCACAATCTGATGAAGAGTCTGATGATTCAATAGAAGTGATCAAAGTAGTCACACCGAAAAGACAACGGAAAAGAAGAACGCCAACACAATCGTCACAAAAACCTAACAACTCTTTGGAAAAGTCACCAAAGAAAGCAAGAAAAATAACACCACATCCGTGTGAATGCTTTCTTTGTCCGAATAATTTTCAAAATACCAAGTATTCTAAATCTTGGTTGTTTGAATTATTGAATACCGATATGTACAAAGCACCAACTGAAACGTTCAAAGTTCATAGACTATGTGCCAATACTTTCCCAAAACAATTAACGTTCAACCAAGAGAAGAACTTGATAGAAGGATTGGATAGTATTTCTAAGGATCAAATGAAACTACGCTGTGCCGTGTGCCGACAAGATCATATGGGTGCATGTTTCCAATGCTCTTCTAAGAAATGCACTCGATCTTTCCATGGAACTTGTGGCGTGGCTGATGGTGTTCTGTATCTGCTTGACACGGGAGAGGCATTGTGCAAGTTTCATCGCCAACGGCCAGGGATATTAGACTTGCGTGTTGGATCGTATGTGCAATTCATGTTTAATAAAGGGTTGTTCTTTGGACAAATTGTGAGTTTGAGTGAAGGCAGTATTGATGTGGAAGTGTTTCCGTTAGCTAATGATATAATTGAAGTTCCTGTTGCTAGTATTATAAATTTGTATAATTAGAATATTTATGTATTTATATTAGGCGTTGAACGCTAATGAAAATTATGACTTGTAAAAATCTGCACTATAAAATGTGTTGCAAAAAAAAAATATAAAATATAACTACTCCCTAAAAAGAACACCTTCCTCAGCGCCAATCTTAATAAAACCACTTACATCCATCATGTTTACAACTTATAAATCAAAGTTAATTAATCATCGTCAACTTACACAATCCAGTCCGATAAAAGTTACACCGTTACTATCAGATAGTACTTGTGCCACCAAATCATCTTCTGCCCATGATCCAAAGCAGCTGCTGACCACAATGAAGAACAGGGCGCTTAACATCTCCAATCCATTTATTGATTCCAACAGTTATACCATTCAAAGCACACCTCTTCCCAATAATAGATATATTAAGATTATAAATGAAAATTGCTTACCTAGAATAGCTGGTAGATCAGTACCACCAACTCCATGCAAAGTGAAGAAAACATTGCAATTCCATGAAACATCAGATGGTACACAATTAATTCAAAGCTCGCCTCCTTCTTTCCATAAATTTCACAGTATTATCATAGATAATGAAATTGAAAAAGATTTACTTATTCCAGATTATGGGAATCAAGATGATATTTTAAAAGCTCGTGAAGTTTATCGGAATTTGTATGGAACTAGTCCTGATGAAAGTGTTTGTACTTCAATAACAAGTCACAGAATTGTTCATTCTAGATCGGTCATAACTTATAATTTTTTTAATACTCCTAGTAAGGAATATAGTGAAGAAGAATCAAGGGGAAACCTGACAAAGCTGCTGCGTTTGAATACAAGATTAAGTGCTAAACAAATATACAAGTCCAAAACGAGAACGAAAACTACAACAGTATTGCAACCATTTGGGAAAAATAGATCTTTGCTAAGAACTTCCGAAGACGGAGGCATTTCTCCAAATGGGCTGAACACTAAATCCCCTGAAAGTTCTAAACAAGACCTGTCAGTAGCAAGCTATGGTAAACCAACAGAAAGCAAAAAGTTTCTTGTTGTATTGAAAGTAAATCCTGATATTTTAAAATCCAGGGATAAATCTTCTACCTCGGAAAATGAAGGTGTAGTACCACAAATATCATCACCATCCATTGCAAATGAGACATCCGACATATCATCCGATAACGAGTATCTTCCTCACAAAAGGGTTACAAGAAACAACAAAAGAAAACTTCAACCGTCTAATCTTTCAATTTCAACTTCCAAAAATGAAAAGAAACGCAAACTTGGAGGACGATCCAAAACTGGTTGTTGGACATGCAGAATACGTCATAAAGCTTGTCCAGAAGAAAAACCTACCTGCAGTCAATGTATTCGACTTCAATTGGAATGTGATTATTCAGATGAACGTCCTTTATATATGTCTGACGCGAATTTGCAAGGTCAAAAATTAAAAGAAATCAGAGCCATCACAAATCAAAATAAACGAGCAAATTTCTACGCCAGAAATAAAGATAGACGTGACTGTCGAGCAAATACTCAATGATAACACACAAATGCAAAGGTAAATTAATAATTATCGATAAGAGATACGAGTATTTTTTTGGTATTCACAAAATCATCTACACGGTGAGTCGATAGTAGTTGCAGAAAATTCATCCAACATTAACAACCATGGATTTTGTGTGAGTTGCGAACAACTCAAATCTAAATAAAGAAACTTTTTCTCACTCCTGTCGAGATTTTAAAATTTGATTGATTTGTGTGCCGTGTGTGTGTTGTGTTTTGAGTATGGTGTGTACATTTGTTGATTTTTCAAAAAGTTTTTTTTTTTTTTTTTTCAGTGCTGGTGGTGTACAAGCACCAAAAAGAAAAATCTGTAACGTCCACCACCAGGAACAACAAAAAAGAGAATCCAAAAAATCTTCCTGCCTGTCCTTTTCTTGAACTTCCTTTCAACTCCAAAAACCCCTTTGTTTCAGCCAATCATTTAGCTATCATTTACTTTTTGTTTTTTCTAATAAACAAGACGACGATGTTACAATTCCTTCTCACAGCATTGATATGTCTAATTAGCATATCAAATGCTTTCTATTTACCAGGAGTTGCACCAACTAACTACAAAAAAGGTGACAATATCCCATTATATGTCAATCATTTAACACCATCTTTCAGTCATACATCAAGTAAAGGTAAATCATCACATGCTACATATGTTTATTCATACGATTACTACTATCCAAAGTTTCATTTCTGTACACCAAAAGGTGGACCTAAAAAGCAACTGGAATCATTGGGATCGATTATTTTCGGAGATCGAATTTTCAATTCACCTTTTGAAATCAATATGTTAGAACCTAAAACTTGTCAAACTATGTGTACTTCCAAATATAGTAAATCGGATTCTGTGTTTGTTAATAGAAATATTAGAGCTGGATATACCCATAATTGGATTATTGATGGACTTCCTGCTGCTCTGCCAATTTTTGATGCCACTACTTCGACAGATGTTTATGGGCCTGGATTCCGTATTGGTACTGTTGATGTTGAAAATGGTGTTGATTTTTATAATCATTTTGAGATTGTTATTGAATATCATAGAAGAGCAGAAGATCAAAATAGAGTTGTTGGGGTTACTGTTACTCCTCATTCTTTGGATAGATCAGAATTAAAAGAAGATGCCAATGGGGATCAATTATGTTCAGCTGATTTGAAACCAGTTCAATTGAATAAGAACAAGGAAACAGATGTATTATTTACTTATAGTGTTACTTTTGTACATAGTGATGTTGCATGGGCTACAAGATGGGATAAATATTTACATGTTTATAATCCAAAGATTCAATGGTTTTCATTGATTAATTTCCTGTTGATTGTATTAATTTTGGGTATAATCATTGCTCATATTTTAATTAGAACTTTGAAGAATGATATTGTCAAATATAATGAAGTGAATTTAGATGATGATATTTCAGATGAAAGTGGATGGAAATTAGTTCATGGAGATATTTTTAGACCACCTAAACAAAGATTATTATTATCTGTTTTAGTTGGAAGTGGTACACAAATTTTTTTTATGGCATTTGTTACAATTGCCTTTGCATTATTTGGATTATTATCACCATCAAATAGAGGAGCATTATCAACTTTTATGTTTATTATATATATTGGAAGCAGTGTTATTGGATCATTTGTTTCTGGATATTTATATAAATTTCTTGGTGGAGATAATTGGAAATTAAATATGTTTTTAACTCCAATTTTAGTTCCTGGATTATTATTTGCTGTTTTCATTGTATTAAATTTCTTTTTAATATCAGTTCAATCATCTGGTGCCATTCCAATGGGGACAATGTTTGTAATTGTTTTAATTTGGTTTATTGTTTCTATTCCATTATCTGTTGTTGGATCAATTTTAGCCAGTAAACGACCATTATTAAGTGTACCAGTTAGAACCAATCAAATTCCAAGACAAATTCCAACACAACCATGGTATTTAAGAACGATACCGATTATGTTAATTTCTGGAATTTTCCCATTTGGATCAATTGCAGTTGAGATGTATTTTATTTATTCATCAATTTGGTTTAATAAGATTTTTTATATGTTTGGATTTTTATTTTTTTGTTTTATATTGATGGTTTTAACAAGTAGTTTAATTACTATTTTAATGATTTATTATAATTTATGTTCTGAAAATTATAAATGGCAATGGAAATCATTATTTGTTGGTGGTGGTTGTGCTATTTATGTTTTTATTCATTCATTTTTCTTAACTGGTGGTGAAAAATTTGGAGGATTTAGTTCTTTAGTTTTATATTCTGGTTATTCTACTGTTATTTCATTATTGGTTTTCCTTTGTTGTGGATCAATTGGATTTATTAGTAGTTTAATCTTTGTTAGATTGATCTATGGACAAATCAAAATTGATTAAAAAAGAGAAGAAGAAGAACAATGTTTACAGAGATTACAGAATGAAAGAAGAATGTAGATAAATTAAATAAATAAATAAATAAGTATTATATTTATATAAATTATACAAAATCATTTCCCTTTATATATATAAATTTCTTACTTATATCCAACCCTCTTTAAAATCCAGTAATATCAAAGGAATAATCAATTCACGTACATCATTCCCATTAGTATTACCATTACCAATTTTATTAAAATTAAATTGATATAAATGATCAATTTTATTTTTCAAAATTAAATTTAAATTATTCCCAATTTTTAAATTTTGTAAATTTAAATTCAATAAATTAAAACAAATAGATAAATCATTATTTAATTTCTTCACAACATCATCATCAACATCTTTTTCTTGTTGATTATTATCAATTATTAATTTTAATAAATGAATCAATTTAAATAATTGAACAATTGTGGAATTTAATATTGGATTAGGTAATGTTATAAATTTAGATTGATTATAATGACTGCTTATAAAATTAGCAAAATTCAAAATATGAGAAATTAATTCATTAGTTAATGATTTATAATTGTTTTTAGTGATGGTTGTGGTTGTGTTGTTTGGAGGGGATATGATTAGGATTGATTTGAAAAGTTTAGTTTTTATAGTTATTAATTGATTGAAATAATTCATGAATTGATCATCATTTGTAGCGGCTGCACAATTGAATTTTATCTCTTCTTCTGATTCTTCTTTTGATGATGATAATAATTCATTTTGTAAAAATTTAATTATGAATCGTTCTCTTGATTCAACTAATTCATTCAATATTTCTCCATTATTTAAAATTGAATCATCATTATTATTATTATCATTAATTTTTAAAAATTTATTCTTATTTGTTGAAATAAATATACAAATTGATCCATTATTATTACAATTTTTTAATGTTCCAAATAATAAACTGTTTAAATTATCAATAATTATTAAACAATAATTTAATTTTGTCAAATATTTCACAATATAATCTATATCTCCATTTTCATCTTGTTTTTCTTCATTTTTTTGTTGTTTGGAAACATAATCAATAAATCGTTCATATATCTTGAAATCATTAAACATCGAAAAAGTAACACTTATCCCTTGATTATATTGATCACCATTAATTAAATTAGTATAATTCAAAATCAATAAACTACTAAAAAAAATAATCAATGAATTATCATTAATATTTTTTTGAAATGGATAAGATTGAAATAATCTCATAAAAATTCCAATTGATGTTTGTAGTCCAACTTGTCTAAAATTAACTAAATTATTAAGACTATGATTAAAAGTTTCAATTAACCAATCTAATGGAGGTTGTTCATTATCATTCAAAATTTTAAATAATGAATTAGAATCATAAGGTAATATAGGGAAAACTTCATGAAAATTTTCATAATATATCTTTAAATTCGTATCTAATGAATTTAATGGGATACTAATTCCAAAAGGTGCAAAAATTGGTGCTTGTGGTGGAGAAAAATTTTGTGGTTGTCCAATATAAGGTTGAGGAGGTGGCGGTGGTGGTGCCTGTGGTTGTTGATGTTGTGGTGGTAATGGTTGATGTTGTTGCGGTTGCTGTTGAGGTTGTTGGTGTTGTAAGTTTGAGGGAGAACCAGACATTGGAATATTATTGGATGGAGGACCAGGTTGAAAATTTAAAGATTTATTAATTCTTCCATTTAAACTTGACATTGAACTTATTGAATTTCTTGGCGATACAGATTGTGAATTTCTTGATCCTACTCCTTGTCTATAAGAAGCCACTGAATAGAAATCTTCCGAATCAGCATCACTATTATATTCATTTGATAAAGTTGGTTTTATAGAAGGTAATCTTGAGCCATTAGTAGATATTGAAGAAACTGATTCAACAGATGATCGTCTATGAATTAATGGAGGACCTCCATTTGCACCTGTGACACTTGAAATCGAAGAACGTCTAGATAATGATGATTGAGGCATTTCATAAGGTACTTTCCAGAAAGGACCTTGAATTGGCGGACTAGTTGTCTTATCTGAAGTAGTAGTGGCTGGATTAATATTGGAATTTAATAAACCAGGTATGGTGGAAGTTTGAGATTTTGGACTTGATGGATTTGAATTACCTGTTGCATTGAATTTAGATAATAAAGGTGATGGTAATGTTTTAGAAGAGAAATTTATAATTGGGGGTAATTTGATGGGTATGGCACTAGGGTTGTTATTTAGATTATTGATGTTGTTTGTGCTTGATGCAGAACTAGGCCCGCTAGTTGCAATAGATGAAGGATTTGATTGAGGGAAAGGTAAATTTTGATGTTGATTTTTGGATAGTGAAACTGTTATTGAAGGTGGTTGTTGTGGAGGTTGTTGTTGATAATGATGTTGATGATGTTGTGGCAAAGGTATAGTTGAATGTGTAGCAGATGATGCTATTATTATAGGAGTATTCTTATTGTCTATTGTCGATGATGATCCAGATTTATCAATAATTTTATCTTCCAAGTCCTTAATATAACCCTTTGAAGGGCCCCTTTTCAAAGGAGTTCTATCAAATGTACATATATCTTTATTTTTAGAACAATTTTTGCAAATTGTGGTGACTCTCTTTTCAATTTCCGAATATTCAGCGTTACATTTAATTTTCTTTCTTCTACAAGGATCACAGGCTCTTGAAACTTTAGATCTTTTCCTTGGTTGCTCAGAAGATTGTTGATTCTGTTGTTGTTGTTGTTGTTGGTCTATGGTGAGGGAGGAGCTGTTGTTTGTATTGTTTGTGTTGCCAATATTGCTGTTCATGCTGTTGGTTGTGCTGTTGTTGTTGTTGTTGTTGTTATTGTTGTTGTTGGAGATGTTGTTAAGCATGGTATTGATAGAAGGAATATGATTAGTCAAAGTAGTTGTCATCAAGGAAGTGTGAACATGTGGTGGTTGTGGTGATGAGTGGGGGGGCTAAAGTGATATGGATATAGGTATGGTTAATTAAAAAAAGTAGTATATATTGTTATAAAAAGCAAAGGAAAGGAAAGGAAAGGAAAGGAAAAACCTTTTGACTTTTTTGTCTGTTTTTTTTTTTTTTATATTTCACAAATTTGTGTTTTCTGTTTTCTTCTGTTTGTTCGTAGAGGGAGAAACTCACAGAGAGACAACTGTTAGTCAGTCAGGAAAAAAGGAATAATTTTTATATAGACTAGACTAGACTAGACTATACACTATAATATAATATAATATAATAGGAGATGTACATATATACTTATATTATCATGCACCCTCTAAATCTTCCACTACACACGGGAGAATAACCCGTCCCACAACAACTCGTACCCAAGACAAGACAAGACAAGGCTGGGCAGTAACAACTACAAAGAATAAGTCTAAGAAAATATGGGGCAATAAACTTATAATTTTTCTACTCTACTCATATTTTCCAATCAACTTCTATATAATAATATCCTCTACCCATTGTTCATTCATCCATCCACATGAACACTTCAAACCACCAATTCTCTTTTGATAAATCCTTGGGAACAACCAACAAACTACGAAAACTACAACTACAACTACAACTACAACTACGACAAAAACTCAATTTGCACCTTGTTTCTTGCTTTAGTTATTTCTTTTTTAGCCACTCTCAATGCATTGTAAATCCTTGTTATACTAAAAAACCTTCAAATCAAGTTTTTCCTTCCTTCCTCTCTGTGAAATTTTTTTTCCCACTTTTTCCCTCTAAATTTCACCCATTTTTTGTGGGGAAGAAGAAAACAACCAACCATACATATATAAATACATCATCTGATTATGTATGTACCTTTACATTCTGGAAATTCTTCTATGAGGATTCACAGTACAGTATACTACAGAGAAATCAAGGGGGGGTGTAGAATATAAAGAGGTAAGCGAGTAATATTAGTGGGAAAATTAAAATCTAACAAACAACAGCCGGGGTATTGTTGTTGTTGTAGTGGTTGTATTCTCGGCTAAAATGAAATTATTCCTTGGTTTGAATCTGTCCCTCTACCCAACAGTTTATCCTGACTAGTATATAAATTTCTTCCATTTCCGTTCCTTATTCCTCTTGATCTGACCCCGGGGGAGTATTTTCATACCGATCAAGAGACGAACGGAAGGAGAATAATATGTGGATCCCGACTGGGCCCATTGCTTTTTGTATCAATAAGCCGCGTATTAACCTATTTGTTCTTCTTCTTCTTCCAGTTGTCTCGAGATCTCCATATTATTGAAATAATATATATGTTCTTCCACAACACAACATAATATAACACAATAGGATACGATACATGGTGCTGCATTTTTCCTTTTGATAGAAAAAAACAACCTGTGCATGATCTCACATTTCATATTTCTACTTGTCAACCAACACCTCCTCCGGTGTCACACACACATACACATAAATAAAGAAATAAATTATTAAGTCAAGAATATTCTCTTTATTTCCGCGATAATAATATTAATAATAACACCACCAGTATCGGGAACAAGAAAAATCTCGTCATATAGGAAATCAAATCAAACTATGTATTCTCATGTATTATTAGTAGTAGTATTCTTCTTAAGAGAAACCCACCACGGGATGAACATTTAATAATCCGTGGTGTATAAGTTGTTCTCGTCATTCCAACACGGAGAAGTTTAAAAAAAATCAGTGATTAGAATGAATGAAGGAAGGAAAAGAGGGGGGGGGTATGGCCTGACTTGAACTGACTAACCAATGCAAGAAAAACGGGATACCTCGTAAACAACAAAAAGATCATACTTTATGCACCCGGGGGGCCAAATATGTAGTTGCAAAAAAAAAAAAAGATCAAAACCCAAAAGCTTGACTTTTTTTTCAATAATCATATGTCCCTCCGAAAGCCACATCTAGTAACTTCTATTCCAATTTGATACATAGAGCATTATTATATATATGTAGGTTACAAGCACGATCATGCATAAGGCCTGGAAGATTTTTCCTCAATGGAAAAAATAATTGTTATATGTATCTTGATTGATTGGTTGGGATTAATTCTTGGTATCCCCATTCATTACATTTAAGCCTCAAGTGAATGAGCCAACTTAACTTAAATTTATTTCATTATTGTGTTACCTTTTTTGCCTTTGTATCGTTCTCTGTGATGTATGGATGGATGATTATATAATTGTGGGGCAGAGATGATTGATTATGAATAAATGAAAATGGACTACTGCGCTCTTCTTCTTCGTCTGTTGCCTCCCCGGACGGACTCTCGTAGATAGGGTAAAAAACAAAAAGAATTGCGTTCTTTTTATAATCTATGCATTATGGCATATCTAATTCTAACCCTCAATTCAAGTCACAGGGTATGAGTGATCATTATTGTGATTCCATTAATTAGCCAACCAAGTCCAAGGCAAAAAAAAAACAAAAAAAAATCACTCCCAAGAGATTTGGGCTGAAATACGAGCAATCGCTCCCTCTCTCTATCCCTTGTGCAGGATGGCTTAGCTAAAAAATTTCATCTTGTCTTATCTCGGCTTTGTGTTTTGCTTTGGTTTTATTCCGATTATCCGAATGGGAATCCTTCTTCTCTTCTTCTTTCTTTGTTAACGCAAAAAAAAACACAGTGGGAGGAGGAAAATGGAATTACAATACTAACTAGAACATGTTATAAATACATACACTCTATTCATCCAATATTATGTAGTATACAACATATATACAAAAATAACGAAGAACTGAATCATCTCTTAAAGGGTCCCTTACCAAATTCGTGGAGGTTCTATTCGGATTAATTCATTCATTCATTGTATTGATATTAATCCGTGGGGGCGCCCCCCCCCCCCAAGTTTAATTTGATGATTGCACGTGGTGGTGCACGGAGGAGGATTTATGTGAGTCTTTGGATTGTGGGGGAGCACGCACACCAGCAGATATCCGGGACTTCTTTATGATATTTTCGATACGTTAGAATATCTTAATAGAAAATTTTACAAAATATTATTATCTGTTACATACACATGTGTCAAGATTAAAAGGGGATGTGATATTGATATGTTTCTTTTGAATAGTGCATTTCATAAATTCACCCCCCTAATTGTTTTACTGTACTTTCTCTTTTTTTTTCGCCTTTATACTAAAGTAAATTCACTATTAAGTGCGGGAAAACCAGAACACACGTGACCAGTACATTTATTTGCTAAACAATAAATTTTCAAGTTTTTGTTATTTCTATAACTTTGATAATATGATTATCAAATATATGTTAGTAGTAATTTATTAAGGAACTCCAATTTGTATAAGGGAAGTGCAAGGCGAAAATAGAAAGTTTTGGGAGGATGGGTTTTTTTTTTTGATATACTATTGGTTGGTTGCAAAGTCCGGTATATACAAATACTTTTTCTCATTTCATTTACTACTTCTTTTTTACAAACTATAATTGTGCTATAATTGATAATATTGTTCATTCTTTTAAAGTCACCGCTTATCAATATGATATTTAATATTTGGACAAGTGATACAGAAAAAGAAGAGGAAGAAGAAGAAGAAACCAAACATTTATTATCAACAATAACAATGACAGAAGATCAAGAAAAATTATTGGTGGTTCCACAAGATGATGCACAAATTATAAAACTACATGAAGAAGAAGAAGAACTGTTGAAATGCTTAGAAGAAGGTCGTTCATATTCACATTTACAGCAACAAGCCCCACGATTATGGTCAGAAGATGCAACAATTTGGGAAATTATAAAAGTTGTATCTGAAATTGCAAATTCAATATTAATTGCATCTATGTTTGTTATTTTAATAGTGACTATATTTTTATTTTTATTATTACTTTTTATTATTTGTTTATGTGAATTATTTATATCAAAGGAAAATTGGGATCTGTCTAATGATTATGAATTTTTAAGTATATTGCCTTTGATTATGTTTTTTTGTACAGTTGTTTTGGGTTGTCATTATATAATGTTTAAAATTCGTGAGTTTGTTGATAAATATAATGATGATACATAATAATAATAATATTAGCTAGTAAGTAATTGTTTAAATATATTCAATTTTTGCATAATATATGTTATTTTTATTTTGTTGATATGGTCGACTGTTGGTTGCAAAGTCTTATTCATAATATTACAAAAAGAGAAAATATATATCATTTTCTTATTTCATTTATTTCTTCTTTCTTTTGCAAAACGAATATCTTACCAAACTTATCAATATAATTCATTTATGAAGAATCCGTAATTCATTTCCTCTCACCATGAGTGACAATATAACTCCATCCAATTTGAAAACCAAAGAAAATGAAAAAAAAAAACGACCCAGAACCACAACCACAACCACAAGATCATCAGACAGTAGTACCATTGTTGCCATCTCCAAACCAACAACAACAACAACAACAGCAAAAACAAGCGACACGTTATCGGGGAGAAAATTTCCTTGACGATGGGGGGCTTGATATAATCATGATAATTCTGATTGTGACTTGGTTTTTAATTGTACAGAATTGAGAATGAACGGGGTTATTGCATACAAAAAAAAATGGGTTTATGATGATGAATGGTGAATTATGGGATCTGGGATTAACTATTCCCTTAGGTATATGTAATTTCATCACACATTTGACAAGATATATTGATCTAATTATTGTAATTGCGAATTTTAGATCGGATCGTGAATGATTGGAGCAGGAGGCGGAGGAGGAGGAGGATCAACCTATTTTGCTATATTTATATGTATGTTGTTACGCCATTTTTTAAATATATGATGATGATGTTACTGATTGTTAATTTTCAGGTATTCTGATGTATAAGTATGCTGCAAAAAAAACTCCAACTTTTTTGCTTGACTTTTATTACAATTTGGACTGTTGTCTTGTACTATGAAATTCCTACTGATTTCTTTACTTGAGAAAGTGGTTAACTAATCGGGTATCAATACTATTGGGATCATGCTTATGTTCACCCCTTTCCTAATTTTTCAGCATATTAATAATGGTTGCTAAAAAAAAAAAATGTATCAAATAAACAAAACAATTTCCTTTACCTTATAATCCTTCAAATTATTGGTTCAAAGTGATTGATCCCAAAGAAGTATGATTTGTTATACTCCCCTCCCCACACAAAATAGATCAACAATAGATCAGGAAGTGTGTAAAACTTCAGTTTCAAGTAAATATTTTCGTATGGTAAATCACGTGGGGGTAGAGATTAACCTAACCTAGTCCGAAACGGAGGTAAAAAAAAAAAACCATCATAAAACCGCTTAACGTTGCCAAAAAAAAAAAAAAACCCTAATTTCAAAAAAAAAAAAAAATATCCACGATTTAAACAACGTATACCAAACACAGAATCACTTTAATAAGTTAGGTCCAGATGATAATAGCATGTCAACCATACAACCGATAGACAATGAACCATCAATATCCTCACCACCAACCACTTTTTCACCAACTACAGACTCCCACATCTCGAAAATACAATCACATGTAACGGGAACGGACACGATATCATCGCATCATTCACAATTATTAGATGATCCTACCAAATTCCCTGATGGATGGAACCGAACAGCGATGATTGTTTTATTTGGATCATTTTTAGGTATGATTGGATCATTAGGATATGTAAATACAGGTGGTGTTATTCAATCCTATATTTCTGAATATATTTTAATTAATGATTCACAATCTTCAATTGGATGGATTTTTTCAATTTATAATTTTTTTGCATTTGGAGGGACTTTAATCCTGGGTGTTGTTTTTGATAGATATGGATGTCGTATCCCAATTGCTTTTGGAATCATGATTATGTTTATTGGATTATTATGTACTAGTTGGTGTAAAGAATTATATCAATTTATATTGAGTTATAGTGTTATGGCTGGGTTAGGTACTGCGTTTGTATTTGGACCATTTGTTGCTTGTTTAAGTCATTATTTCTTGAAGAAAAGAGCTCTTGTTATTGGGATTTCATATACTGGTGGTGGATTGGGTGGGGTCATTTATCCATTGTTATTTAGAGCGTTGTTTCCGAAAATTGGATATGGGTGGACAATGAGGATTGGGGCGTTTATTAGTTTGTTTTGTTGTGTACTGGGTTGGATTTTGGTTAGAGATCGTCATGAAGAGTTTAATAATGAAGGAGAAGAAGACGAAGATAATAATAAATATGATGGATTTATTGGTGTTTTTAAACATGTTTTTGATTCTATTGATTTTACAATATTGTATAAAAATTATTTATTCACTGTTTTAGTATTTGGATTATTATTTAATGGGATAGTTTTCTTAATTACAATTGTTCAATTACCTTCATATGCAATATCTCATGGATTTTCTCAACAACAATCATATTTATTATTAGTTGTTTTCAATTCATTTAGTATTCCAGGTAGAATCATTCCTAGTTATTTTGCTGATCATGGATTAGGACGGTTTAATACATTTGTAATTATAAACATGTTTTCATTATTTGTATTCTGTATAATTTGGGTTCCATTTGGTAATTATCTAACTGGATTATTTATATTTGCTGGATGTTTTGGATTTTCAAGTGGTTCTGTTTTAAGTTTAACTGCTAGTTTAGTAGCACTGATTGTTAAAACTTCAGAAGTTGGTAAAGGGTTAGGTACTGCCTTTTTCATACTTTCAATTGCTGATTTATTTGGAATCCCTATAGCTGGTGCAATTGCATCTGGTGGGAAGAAAAGTTATGATAATTTGGTTTATTTCTTGACTGCTTGTGCCGCTATAGGTGCTTTTGTTAGTGTTATATCTCGTTACCTTTATGGTGGGTTTAATTTTAATAGAGTGTAAAAACAAAAACAAAACGACGTATATATACTTTGTGTTAAACGCGGATAGTACCGACGTATATTGAAAGTGTATATCGTATGAAGAGGAATCTATATAAGTATAAAAAAAGGGGGATTTGCTCTAGTATTTATAGTGAATGAGAGGACAGTAGTCCAGACGGAATTACGAATAAATACTTAGAACGTAGAGCACATGATCTGCACGTGACACTTTGTTTATTTTTAATAAAATATTACATTGGATCCTAATAGTACAAATTACATGAAGAGTGGGGATTTTTCTTTTTTTACAAAAAATCAACTGGAGTTTCATCGGAACAAGTGAATCCTTCTATTGTAACAGCATGAAGTCTTGCTAATGGTCCCCTCATCATTAATTTCCATAATGAACGAGATAAATTAATCTCAATGATTTCTCCAATTTCATTTGATTTCCCAGCCGTCGTCGTCGTCATCGTAGTAGTAGTAGATGGCGTTGTTGTTGTTATTGGTGGTGTTGGTGTTGTGCTACTTTTATTATTATCAACTTGTGATACTTTCCTTTTCTTCCTATTACTTGGTTCCTCTGTGGTTTTTAGCTCTTCTATTTCTTGTAAATGTGGATCTTTATCTTCTTCAATTCCTAATAATTCATTGACCCAATTAGGTTTCATTTCACTCCCATTTATATATGTAGTGGATTTACTAAATCCAACAAAGAAAATTAAACTTTTTTCATCTTGAATAACTTTACTTAAATGATCTTTAAATACTTGATTTAATTTATTACATGCTTTATTTGATATTTTTAAAGTTGGTAATTTTGTAGTTTTATTTAATATTAATTTTATTTCAGATTGTCCAAAATCTTTAGAATCGATTTCAAATATTAATTCTCGATTAATTTCTTCTTTTAAATATGGACGACGATACATTAATCCTAATTCTTTACTCAAATCAATCGATGGATTAGTCAATCCTTTTCTTGAAATATCATTCACATTAACAATTATTTCACCACCATGAGTGATTCTATGTTTAATTAATCGTTGTTCCAATTCTAAAAACCGATAATATCTTGCTTCTTTAATCAATAACAGTCTATGATCATCATTTTTGATAATTAAAGTGTTCCCCCTTGAAAAATCCAATAAATCGGAAAATAATTGACTCGATCGATTACTTACAATCGGTGGTGTTTGTGGTGGTGGTCGTAACATATTCTTCAGCTCTATCAATGCCAAATTATCAATCAATAATCGATCATAATTAATAGTGAAGAAATTTGGAGAATTCCCCGGGATATTAGTTAAACTCTTGGGAATTTTAAAAATTTGATTCCCTATATTTGCAAAATAATCTTGAGAATTTAAAATTTTTTGTAAATTTTTTAAACCAAAATAAAAACAATCCAGCCATAAATTAACAAATTCAAAATCATTTTCAATATTAATCAGATATCCTTGTAAATGATTATAAATTTTTTCAAAAATTTGAGGATTTCTATCAAAAAATAATATTTTTTCTTCATTTTCTGAAGTTTCAAAAAATTTAGTGAAATATGATGGGGCATCTGATGATAATGAAAGACCACTTAATCGAAATAATTTATAACCTACTTGTATTGAATATACTTTTTCATGTGCTAATATGGTTGGAACTTGATGATTGTATTCTTCTGTTACTACTGGGATTGAAAGTGGGGGTACCGGTGGTGGTGGTGCATCTGCACTTCTCCCCCTGCTTCGGCCACGACCAGTACCACTGGGTACAAATGTTGAAGATGGGATTGATGTCATATAGTGGTTGGATCAGAAAAGGAAGAATGGTAAAAGAGTGTTGTTTTTATTTATCTATCTATATATATATAACTGTGTGCAATTTTTTTTTTGTTGCGACCTGTGATGCGGGTTATTAATCTCTTACTAAAGAAGAAAATTTACCACAACAGAAAAAAAATAATCGATCAATCAATCTAATCTACGAGAGAGAAAGAAACACAAGTCTCGGATATCTGCAACTGGTTTTAGATTCCATTCCACTAAGATTAACACCTGTGGTGTGGTGTGGCGAGGCGAGGCGAGCTAGCTTAATCTTGCCTTTTTTTATCATCCCCCCTTTCTCCGCCTTATGCATATATGTATTCTATGCTTGAAGCATCCGATTCTTCTGCATTCATGTTGATTAATAACACCGGAATATGCCACCGTCGTCATTTCTTTTGTAAGAAGAAGACTGACCGACCACCACGCCTTATCAGATTTATCGAGTAATATTTTTGTATTTTCGGCATTTCCGACCGGAAATACAATACAAAACCCCCAATACCGGTATTTGGTTGCAAAAAAAAAAAATTCAAAACCCAAACCATCACACTTCCTGATTTTTTTTAACAAAAAGGAAAAACAAATAAGTCAGCATATATATTTCTACCAAGCTTACTAATACATTTTAATTGAATAGTAAGAATCTTGAACTGAGCAATGTATTTTCTCTTTTGTTCTTCAGTGATCTATGGATCGGTTGTTCTTTACAAAAGGGTGATTATTATTGTTGTTGCTTGGTTGTGAGCCACAAACAAACAATACTTGTCATTTTTTTAACAATAAAAGTTGTGGATCTTATGAGAGAACACTACCACCGGTATACCGTCTTTGATCACCCATTACCGGAAGACTTATTCTCAACAATTTACAGGATGCAAGGATTGACGAAGAAGAAATGGTCACCCCAGGAATGACTTCTTGTTTATATTCAAATTAAATTTATTCCCTCAGAAGTAACACCAATAGCATAGATCATTTATTCAGATTTGGATATTTTATCGGGTTGTCTCAAATTGTTGATAAATTCACTTGATTGTGGTTTTGGGCAGTAGTCGTGTGCGAAACCCCATTTTCCCCTTCTACACCAGATGAGGTTTGTGATTTTGTCGCCAATTTTTTCTTTTTCTTCTTCCCCAGACAACCAACTCAATCGTCAACATCATTAACAACAACAACACCACCATATGCCTCGGAAGGGTCGTACATTTGATGGATGTTGGACATGCAGGTCAAGAAAAGTGAAATGTGATTTAACAAAACCAAAATGTACCCGATGTTTAAATTCAAATCGATTATGTCAAGGTTATGAAATTAGATTAGGTTGGTGTCAACCCATGACTTATGATATTAATGATAAGATAAAATATCTTGATAATGAAGAATTTGAAACAGATTTAGATAATTTTCAAAGAAGAAATGTGGAATTGGTGAAATTTCCTAATGAAATGAATTATGAAACTTATGATCAATTGAATGAAATTTTAAATCAATTGACAATTATGGAAATGAAACTAGTGAGAAATTATCATGATAAGTCTTCGGAAGAGATACGTATTGGGCCATTCAGGTGTATGAGATGGGGAGAGATTATTGCTCCACTACAACAACAACAACAACAACATCTACATCGACAGAATCAGAATGATCAACATATCGTCGAGCCTAAAAAGAGAAGTATGATTAAGGATGACCATCAAGTGAATAAAATCGTGAAGAAGTCAAGAATATCTAAACCATCTCTTCGTGAGCTGGAAAGCAAGAACAATGGAGGAATTGTTGATTATCATCATATACATACGGATTTATTAAATTTTGCAAAATTGACAATTGTTGGTATAAAAGGTCCTGATTATGAAATATCACATCAAGCAATTTATCATATTTTCCGACCGGAGTTTTTCCCAAATATGGATTCAGATGATGATTGGCTTATAGAAGCAAGTAAATCATTTACTTGTAAATTATTTTACATTGATGAAAAAGAAAATAATTTGATTGTTTTGCCATTATTTCAAAAATTATTGAGAAATTTTAAAGAAAAAAGTAATGATATATTGACATTTAATCGTACTGGATTTAAATTTACTTATATTGATATATTTATAATTCCATTTATTCAACAAATAGTAGGGGAGTTCATATGTTGGGATTTTAACAAATGGAACTTTGATCAACAATTTTCTCAACAAAATGATGTTGATTCAACCCAAGGTGAAGATATAGATGGGATAAACATTGATGATGTATTCAGAAATATTAAACTAGTGATTATCTACTTGGTTTTGTCACTTTCATTATTTAATTTATCCAAACCAGTTGATACAGATTTTCAAATAGATGAGTATTTACTTCTAAGTATAAGTTTAAGAAAAGTGGCTATCAAAATATTAAATTTTCAATTGGACGAATCAGATACAATTATAGAGACATTAGAAGAACAAGATCCTTCCAATATGAATTCATTGGAAAATTATAATTGTTATATTTTGTTGGCATTAATTTTACAAATTGAAATTGATGGATATTTATCAATTTATGAAAACTTTGAATTAATTTATGCAATTGGTGATTTTATAATCAAAAAAATTAAACAAAAGCAAAGACTAACTAATTTATTAAAAT
>JAKTVG010000370.1:0-65883 GCA_030557085.1 Candida gigantensis
GGTTTAGTAATTGTTTAGTATATCATCCCGCCCCCCCTTCCCCTTCCCCGTCCCGTATTTAAATTTATATAAATTTGTCATTACTTCCATCCATTCCATATCTGTTTAATCTTTCGAAAACAGTACAACTTTAATCAATACCACATGGCTAACAACTAACAATGTCAAGGCATTCCTCCAGAAAGTGTTCATTAGCAATTGAATCACCCATTGATGAAGCTCCAAACAATCCGTTGAATGCATTTTTGGTTTATAATAGCAATACCAGTAGTCCCAGGGCAAGTACGGAATCAGTATCTCCATTAACACCACCGGTATCAAGAGACACAGAGACTGGACAAGTTGCATCATCTTCAGGATCATCTTGTTCTTTTCTTTCTAAATGCTTATCGTTGCCCAATTTAACTGATTCTATTACATCATTTGGTAATCGACGGATCTCCATTTGTGATTTGAATAATTTTGATGATGAGGCAAATCATGCTAAAGATGAACGAAAATTTTTGTATCTGAATTTATCAACTACTGATATTACCAAAAGACCACATAGTTATTTGCGTCATTCAAAGACAATTCATACTTTGGATCATCATCAAGGGAATCGTGGTGGTAATAATATTAATAATAATAGAACCACCAATGATGAAGTGGAAGAAGTGGACGAAGAAGAAGATATGTTATCTCCCATATATTTTGATTCAGGATTCTCTCATTTCCAATTTAGAAATCATAAACGACGAAACACGGTAGCTTTGAAATTTGAAGAACCAAAGATGATGTGAAGGTTTTGCTTTTTATTTTTTGGGGGTGGGGATTGGGGTTTTGATATTTGGTATTTTGCATTTTAAAGTTTGTTTGTTCTTTGTTTCATTCTTGCATAGTATTTTTATTGTTTAGGTTTGCATTTTATCTATTTTGTTGTTATTCGCTGGACGAAATGACCAATGTTAATATAAGTGTTTGCCATTTTTCACATGATTGGATGATTGACTGCCTGCCAACTTACTATTGTTGATACGCTAGATGTAAAATTTCAGTGCATTAGCGGAATCCAGAAAAAGCACAGCCCAAGACAGACTACGCCAACATTTTAAATCCTCTAGACAATCTATATATGTTAAAGAGAAACATATTGTTTGCAATTCTAGATTGTTGAAAAAAAAACACCCCAGAATACTAACCTTGGGATCGTTTTAGATCACAATTGTCAAAAAATGGTGAAGTAATTATGCATATTTTGTCTAATCCACAAGATTGAAAATACTCAGGGGAGAGGGAGGCAGTGATTCTCTTGAAATTCTGGAAACTACTTTAAAGATGCAAATAATATAGTTTGACGTAATACTTCTTCACTCATTTTAGAAATAAACGCGATGAGTAGTAGTAATATATGACAAGTTGCATTTGTAACACTACAACCACCCTTGCCAACAACCAAAAGAAACGGGCAAAGTGAAAAAAGTTTTTGTACTAATAAACTTTTTCATTATTATTAGTGATTTCTGGTCAGGGGAAGAGAGCGTTGTTCATATAGGGCCAAGATTTGCCTGATTAAACAAGAGGAAGTGTGACAAGAATATGGAATGAGAAGAGAAGAGAGATAAAGCCAAGAATGTCTCACATTACCGGTTGTTGTATAGTGAGAAACAACAAACGTCTATTGAAGATTAGAAAGAATTTCACTTGTGGAGGCTTGGAGGTGAGGTGTGTGAGTTGCATTTCCAGTGTACTCGATTGCTGCGTGCGCATGGGTGCGGGTGCTGGCAATCGTGCGTGCGTGCGTGGATGTGGATGGGTAGTGTAATATGACGCAAAAGTATATTAATGTACAGAAATGGAACAAAAGCCAACACCACCTTAACAATAAAGCTACCGTCAGTACTGATTTCTGTATTGTGCCTTAACTTAAAATTAACTTATTTATTTATAGTACTTACTGCACGGTTACACACTTCCACATACCACTGGTGCAGATTGAAATTACTTTTGTCTACTGTTTGAAATGCATGTACATCGGAGTGGTGACTAAATTATGTTATCAAAAAAAACTAATCAGGCCTGGCTCGGGGACAGGGCAGGGAGGTTGTATTTAATTGTTTGCTCTTCTCTTAACTTTTGAATTGCCAAAAGTGTTTTTTAGTTTTTTCATATTATATAAGTTTTTAGACAAAGTCTATTTTAGTTGCTTTTTAGTGATTTAGGGTGAATTTTTAGATTTCCTGTTCTGATTTCTGATTGTATTACTATTAGTTCTACTATCTTAATAAAAAAAATCCCATTATAAACCTGTGCAATTCACACTTCACCACTATTATTACACTTTGGGTTTTTTTAAGTTTACGGTTAACCTTATTAACTCATTCACTCATATATATAAATTACTTTTTATTCCCACTTGCAATAACAAATCACAAATCACAAATTTCTTTCCCATTTCATTTCATTTCATTTTGTTTATTCATTCTTCACATTTATTTTATCTAGAATCCACTACAAGAAAGACCCCTTAATACTTGGCTAAATCTTGGCACCAGTATTCTACAACAAGGAAACACCACACACTGATCCACCCCCAAATCTAACACCACACAACGTTTCAAGATTTTTGTTTTGATATAAATAATAGCAAACAAGCAAATAACAACTAGTTGTTAAGACATACATATTATACAGCCACGGGCTTTTTACTTTCGCTATTAAAATTACAACTTTCCATTCGCTTTTATTCCACATCCCTTAGAATCTTTTCAACATGGCAAACAGAAATTTAACTAATAATAATAATCATAACAACAACAACGAAAGCAGTCAAGATTCTACGACTCCGGAATCCCGGGACTCCAACGATAATGGTCAGTCGTACCCAACATATAATAATCAGAACCCTTTTGAACCCAACAGCAACAACACTATACACAACAGAGCAGAGAGAGATTCATTTGACTTTGAGAACCCACCCTCCTACTTATCTTCATCTACTGTATCATCCAACTCAAATCAATACGGCAGACCGTTCACTGCCAACAATGACTATTCCAGTGACGGAAGCACCGCTAATTTATTACAAGGACCAAATGATTATCACCGACTGCAACAACAACAACAACAACAACAAGATCCCACCACTCCCAATATTGATAGATCATCAAGCTTGAATCCCAATGGAAATAATGTCAAAATCGATACTCCTAATGATTACGATCGATATCCTCAAATTACCGATTCTTCCAATTGTTCATTAAACGATACAAGTCGAACACCCAATGCTTATAGATCAGAAACTGCATCACTATCTACAAATTCATTAATAAAAAATGTACACCGAAGCATCATTGATTTCAGTCCCTTTGGTGGATATCCAGCAAGTTCATTTCCTTTGAATATAGATGAAAAGGAACCAGATGATTATCTACATAATCCTGATCCTATTCAAGATGCCATATATGAAAAGCATAGATTTTGGAATGATTTGAAAACAATGGATCTGAAATCAAATTTCGGTATTTGTGGATTTTTATTTTTAATTGCTGCTGCAGTTGCTGTATTTGTTGTTTTACCTGTACTTACATATTCTGGTGTTACTGAATATGCTAAACCTGAATCATTTGAAATTTTAACTCATTATTCATACCCAATGTTATCTGCCATTCGAACAACTTTAGTTGATCCAGATACACCAGAGGAAGCAATGACTATGGAAGCTAAAGATGGTAGTGAATGGGTTTTAGTTTTCAGTGATGAATTTAATGCTGAAGGAAGAACTTTTTATGAAGGTGATGATCAATTTTGGACTTCTCCAGATCTTCATTATGATGCCACGAAAGATTTAGAATGGTATGATCCAGATGCTTCCTCTACTGCAAATGGAACATTAAATTTAAAAATGGATGCATTTAAAAATCATAATTTATTTTATCGTTCAGGTATGGTTCAAACTTGGAATCAAATGTGTTTTACACAAGGGAAAATAGTAATGTCTGCAAGATTACCTAATAAAGGTACAGTTTCTGGATTATGGCCTGGGATGTGGACAATGGGGAATTTAGGTAGACCAGGATATTTAGCCTCAACAGAAGGAATATGGCCATATTCATATGATAGTTGTGATGCAGGTATAACACCAAATCAATCTTCTCCAGATGGGATTTCTTATTTACCAGGTCAACGATTAAATAAATGTACATGTCCTGGAGAATCACATCCAAATAGAGGAACTGGTCGTGGAGCACCTGAAATTGATGTTATTGAAGCTGAAATAAGTACTGATACAACAGGTACAAAGGAAAATATCGGGGTTGCTTCACAATCTTTACAATTGGCACCTATGGATATTTGGTATATTCCAGATTATGATTTTTTGGAAATTTATAATACTTCAATAACTACAATGAATACATATACTGGTGGACCATTTCAACAAGCATTATCAGGAACAACAACTTTAAATAAAACATGGTATGAAATGGGAGATAATGAACATAATTTCCAATCTTATGGGTATGAATATTTGAATGATGATAATAATGGTTATTTACGTTGGTTTGTAGGTGAGAATCCTACATTTACTGTTTATTCTCAAGCTTTACATCCTGGTGGAAATATTGGATGGAGACCATTGAGTAAAGAACCAATGTCAATTGTTATGAATTTAGGTGTTTCTAATAATTGGGCATATATTGATTGGCCATCTTTAAGTTTCCCATCTACTTTTAGAATCGATTATGTTAGACTTTATCAACCAAAAGATCAAATTAATGTTGGGTGTGATCCTCAAGATTATCCAACTTATGATTATATTCAACAACATTTGAATCTTTATGAAAATGCTAATTTAACTAGTTTTGAAGATGGTGGTTATAGTTTCCCTAAAAATTCTTTAATTGGGTGTTGATTGCAGACAGACAAGAAAACAAACAAACAAACAAACCAAATTTCATTATTTTATGTTGTATTATTACATAACATTATATATATATATATATATATATATATATGTTCTATTTATATATTGTAATTTATTATAGAAGTGATTTCATTTTTTTTTTTTTTTTATTTAACTAATTATTTATCTGAAGTAAGGTCCATACATATTCCAAATCTTATAGACCAAATCAAGTTTAGTCTCGGTATCAAATTGATTATTATTAAGAGCATTCAAATCATTAACCCAATCATCTTTTAATTCCAGAGGTATAAGTAAATTAGAACATACTAATAAATTAATAATTTCAATCAATAATTGACCTTCATAATTTTCTTCACTATGTTGAGAATTTAATAAAATCAATAAATTTTCAATATTATTTAAACATTTTAAACATATAATATTCAATTGTTTACCATTCATAATTATTGGTTTATCAGTTGTTAAATAATTATAAATTTGATACAAGATGAATAATGAAGGACTTATAGAAACGATTCCAAATACCAATTGTTGAGATTTTAATAATTTATCTATCCCATTGATAGCTACAGCTCCATCAACTTTACCTTTTTGAACTTGAATTAAAATTAATCTTAATAATGATCCAGAAATTAAATATTTTATAGGTGATTTTATTTCATTTTCATATCTTGTCATTACAATTTTCAAATCTCCATCTTTTACATTTTGAGCAATTTGAGATTGTGTAGTATCTATTTTATTATCTTTTGCAAATTCATAAATCATTGTTTCTAATGAATCAACATCTGATTTTAATGAATCTTTTGTAGTTATAGTTATTTCATTATCACTTCTTAAAATATCCAACATTTCATAAATTGGTTTAATAACCCAATTTTTGAAAAATCCAACAATTGGTTCAATACCATTATAATTTATCCAATGAATTATTTCTTGACGATTATTATAAATTTTAGTTGTTTGAGATGGTCCATAAAATAAAATAAATGTAATTAATATCCAATATTTAGTTAAAAATGAAGGTTCAGCAGTTGAAGAATATGATTTCTTATCAAATTTTAAAACATTTTCAATAGCTTGTAAAACTTGGTTCTGTTTATTGTTTTCATTATCATCAAACCCTAAGATATTAACTAAGCAATTTAAATAATCATCAGGATTAGTTTTTATAATTTGATCAATATCACCTATATTCTTCTTTATTTCTTGTTCAATTTTAAATGTTTTCAATTTAATTTCTTTTGAAACAACAGTTATAGGAAATTTAACAACAAATCTAATTGCATTAACATACCATCTAATTGAAAATTTATCAACACTTAAAAAACTAATTGATGGAGTTTCTTGATGCATGGCATGAGCAAATGAACCATATAAAGCCAGTGAAAAATTCTTAATTACTTTCCATGAATAATAAACAAAATTATCTTCTTCTGTCCCAGAAGTATTATTGTTAGATACTTGATATATATTATTCTCCAATAATTTCTTAGTTCTACCACCAACATCAATTGCTAATTCGTATAATTTGATAGGTGATGTTTGTATAAAATATATCAATTTATTAAATGTGGAATTGTTCAAAGTTTCCCAGTATACTTGTTGATTTTTCAACACTAATGTTTTATAAATTAAAGAATTTGACAAGTTCAACATGGTAGTTAATACAATATATCTTTTAATTATACTTAATATTGCCTTTGATGTACTATCTAAATACTCCACATTTTCATCAATTTTACAATATATTGATTTCAATTCATTTAAATTTATATTATTAGATACATTTTCAAATTTAAAATTTTCACAATCAAATAAAAAATATAATTCTTGGAAAACTTCTAATAATTTAGAATCAATTGTACCTTTTAATTGTTTTTCAACTGCTAATTGATCTGATAAAAATGATTTAGTGAATGTATTAAGTTGTTCAAATTGTTCCTTTATAATAAGGGAAATCCTATTATCATTGATTATTCGTAAGATCTTTTTAGATCTTCGAGGGGTTAACCCTAATGATATTAAATCCATTGTTAGTTGTTATTTTAAAAGAATTAGAGGATAGCAATCGATAAGATCTTTGTTTAAAAAAAAATGCGGGCAGGGGATTTTTTTGGAGTTTCGATTTTTCTTCCAAGTTTAATCAGATCATACACGTGACTCAAACATTCAAATAAATTGAAGTGTGTGTGTGTATATTATTACGACCATTCTAAAAAAATGAACTTTTATACAGTTATATTTATATAATTATATATTTCTAATCATCATCAGTATTTTTTTCATTCAATACTCCAGATGCTTTGATTAGAATATCGATATCTTTATCATTCCAAATCTTATGCAATACTTTGTTATCTTTACCTAAACTCAAAGTGGCAAATTCCAATTTCTCACTATTTATATTTGAAGCATCCATGGTTTTAGATAAAACTTTAATAGCCAATTCACAAGCATCTTTCAAAGTCAAATCATCTTTATAATCCTTTTTCAATAAAGTTTGAGCAGCAGAGTTATTAGCACCAATACTAGTTGCTTTCCAACCACTGTAGTTACCAGATGGATTAGATGTAAACAATTGAAATTGATATCTATCATCATAACCAGCATAAAGGAAACTGACCCCAAATGGTCTCAACCCACCATGTTGTGTATATCCTTGTTTAATGTCACACACACGGTTGATCAACATTTCACAAGGAATTTCTTCATCATATGTTTTCAAATATTGTTGAGCTTGAATTCTTGCATTGTTTACAAGAATCGATGCATCAGCAGTCATACCTGCAACAGCACAAATCATTTGATCATTTATAATATACAATTTTTCAGCTGATCCGTCATCATCTAATAATTTGGAAGTAACTTTCTTTTCACAGGCTAATACTACACCTTCTGGAGATAATATACCTATGGCTGTACCAGCATTGGATATGGCTTCTTGTGCATATTCAACTTGGTATAATCTACCCTCTGGTGAAAAAATAGTAGTTCTGGAATCGTATCTTCTTGACATTCTTCAAATTTTGATAGTGTATTGGTTGATTTATTTACCTCCGATAAAAATAGGTCAGAGGATAATTGATATGGATATACTGGCAATTGAACAAGTTATACTCGATATTTTGGAAAAGTGACTTGGTGGTGGCAACAGTTTAACCAGTTGGTATCAACATTTTTTTTCGCTGAACTAAAATCCAACTCCACCAAGAATTAACTGAGAACGACATAAATTAATGTCGCATAGTTCATTTGACATTTAATGACGACAAATTTTTTGATTTTGAATATTATAGGTTTAGTAACAACAGTACCAGCTCTTTATACATAGACATTGCATCCAAAGCAAAGCAAAAAACAACACAATGGCTATATTCATCAGTTCGACAAACGTACCCATAGGGTACGTGGTTCCGAAGTTTCCATCATTATATATGCCAGGAGGAAGTTCAAGACAATCATTTCTAAATTCCTATTTATACTATTCATGGGATATTTGGCGATTCACAGTATTTTGGTCTTTGATTCTATCAGGTGTGCTATATTTCCTAGTTGGATTGATTGCATCTATGAGCAGTTATATGAATAAGTACAGGCATAATGTGAAATTTGGAGGTGGTGATGCCTTATCTTGTGTTTTTATCCTTGTATTGTATATATTGGCAGGTCTATTGAAAGGATTCATTGGTGGTGCCATTATCGGGGTGATACTAGCTGCCATATATCAAGCAGGTTCATTGACTATGAGTACTTGGATACCTTTGACATGGGCAATTGCTCAAGTATTGTACGATATTATATCTTCTTATCTGACAAGTCAAATTATTCTATGAAAGAGTTTGTAATGATTACTCCCTATTTGTTTCTTCATTCTATTTATAGAGGTGTCACGGAATATAAGTCACTATTTTAAAAAAAATCCCGTATATTAATTGTTCGTAGAACCCAGTGTTGGTGAGTACGTAATTTGTAAATAGTGCGGGCAAAAGACCGTAGAAAAAAATGAACACCAACGTTACTGGTATTCTTTCTAGTACTATCATCTACATCAAGCATTCTAACCTCCCCTATCGATATTTCTCCGAAAGAATGACATCTGAAACTTTTGATTTAAACTATTTGTCGATTAACAAGTTGGCATATTCGTTCAACAAATACATTTCATTAAACGCGTCAACTACTTCCAATCAATATTTGATCAATATTGCAAAAGAATGTTTAAGTTATATGAAACAATTCGAAACTATTCATCCATTGGCAGAGACATTGTTTCAATACTTGACACGTCAAGGTGTATCTATAGAAGGTATTAATGTTGATTGGATTGAATCAACTCGTTCATTAAACACTGGCTTCTTATTACAATTGGACAATGATCTCAAGAAAATCGTTGAACAAAGCTCGGAATCCTTGTCACCAAATGAATCTGCTGAATTATTTTCACAAATCAAAAGGGCTGTTATCATCTCAACTGTACAAACAAATTACGGTACTGGATTGGCCATGTTGGGAAATTATTCAGCAGTGGCTGATTATTCAACACAACCAAAGACAAAGGATCAGTTTGTTTTGAGTCATCATATTGAAATTACATTTTATCAATATGTATTGAATTTGTTCTCCAGTGTCTGGTTCCTTGCTGACGAAGATCAAAGAATATCAGGAAGACATGATAGCAAGTCAAGTATGAGTAGTAATCCAACCAAGACATTAAACCAACTTTCTGTAAAAGCTACAACATATTATAAGAAGAACGAAGCTTTGTCTGGACCAAATGATAATGAAACTCGTTATTTTTGGGCAATCAAGGTTTTAAATTTGGGGATATTGTTTAAGCAATTCAAATTGGTTGAGTTTTACGAGGAGTTTACTGAGTTATTTTTCAATCAACGGGATCTGTTTGATTATCTTGTTAATAATTTGAATGTATTTAAATCTAATTTATTAATTATATTTGGAATTGCATATATTTTTTTGAAACCTTTTAATGGCTTGAATGTATTAGAAATTGATAAAGATGATGTTTTAGTTGATTTGTTTACAGAAATTCCAGAAAGTTTAGAATTCAAATTTTATACCAACATCATGGTCCCGTTAGCTAAATGTGAATACAAGAAAGTGAGATACTGGTTGCAAAATACAGAATTTTGGACTCAACTTTCTGCACAATTGGAATATAATTTACCTGTTTCTTCAAATTTACTGGATGGTAAGGCATTGTCATTAATTTCCTACATGAAATCGATTATTGATTTTAAAATCTTTTTTGTAATAATTACAAGTGCCAGACAAATTTCAAGATCAAAAATGATTGAGTTGATGGGATATGAAACAACAGATGAACACACTTTAACTGAGTTATCGAATTCCTTGGTAGGTATTGTAGCAGCTTTGGACTTGGGAAAATATGGTATTTCTTATGATCTGGAGACTGAGACCTTTTTTAACAATGAAGTTACTGATACCTCCAATGAAATAGCCGCATTACAAGTAAAGATTGACGAGTTACAGAATGATTTGAAAGCTGAAACCCTAGCGACAAAAATGAATGGATTATTGGTAGATAGATTTTACAGCTAAGAGAAGAAGCAGAAGGTCTATTCCTTTATTAATCTAGATACTAATTTCATAATATATAGTCTAGCGTCTAACGGATTAAATCTAACTCTACTGATGTCTAAGTTTATCTTGTCTTGATATAGAAGTTGGTTTATTAAGTAACATGTAATCATAATCACGTAAATTCCACAATCATCAAAATTTCTCTGTTGGTCACATTTTAACATACATATTTTGATCTTGCCGTGAACAATTGACTTACAACTTTGTAGTTTCTGTGCCAATTTTTTCAATTGAATCTCTGAGATTTCGTCATCATCAATTTGCATAGAATCGTAAATATATAAAGTATTATCTAACAATGACAATACACCAAGGGCCCAATGGTCACCATTGTTTGCATCTTCTAAATCAACGTCCATTTCATCGATAAAATTTATTGGTAAAAAGATCAACTTCAGTTTCTTCAATTCATCAACAGGTAATAATCCCTCAACGTCATCTGGAAAATGCAATAGTAATTGCATCAACGATGGGAATAACAATTGAATTTGATTTGAAAATTGTCTTCCGTTTTTAATGAACATCTGACCAATAAGCTCATAAATCAACGATATGTTATTATCATTTAACCATTCCCCAGGTAATATATGTTCTAAATCGCTTTTATATAATGCAATTGAATGATATTGTAATATTTTAGAATCTTTTTTGGAATCAGGACATGTATCATATAATATTGAAGTGAATAATGATTTCAATTCTTGTTTGGCTAGATAAGGTTTGAAATCTGGGACTTTAACAGATCCATCAGTGTCTAATTCTTGTTCTCGTTGTAATTTCCTTCTTCTTGATGCATTCACTTTTTTAGTCTGTCTTGCTTCCTTCTTCTCTTGTTTGGATAATTTTTTGGACAGTAGTTGTGGTGGTGTTGGCGTGGCACTTTCTGATTGTTCCTTATCATTGTCCCATGATAAATACACATCCCACGGTAATTCTTGTACCCCATTTGTTACTATGATTTGACTATCACTTGAATCATCCGTGGAGTCATTGGTTAGGCAATATCCTTTATGATCATCATATACAATCTGTTCCATATTCTTATTGCCAATGGTCAAGAGTTTCAATGCCTTTCTAACAGTCATTAATTCCTCAAAAGTGCTTTATCATTGAGCAAGATACTACGTACAAAGCAAACCAAAAAAAAAAAAAAATTAGTTCCCAGCGGAGCGGGAGGGTGGACCGCAATGATCTCATTTTTCGCGAATCTCCGTACCCACTAACAAAAAAATATTTATTTATTCAGTGCAACAAATTTTTCTTTTGACCATTGATAGACATCCTCATGAGATTCCAATTTGCAACATTATCAAGAAGATTCATATCCACGGGACGAAGGCTATCGCTTGCATTCACAGCTGGACAGCCAACATATGAAACAAGACCACATCTTATCAAACAACCAGGAGATTTAACTCCGGGGATATCAGCAATGGAATATTTTCAACGTCGATTGAAATTATCTACTCATCTCCGATCGAAATCATTAGCGATTTTAGTGGGAAATACAGTTCAATTCAGTTCAGGTAGTGTGTTTTATGATTTTCAACAAGATAATGATTTATTCTATCTTACTGGATGGTTGGAACCTGACTCGATTGCAATTATAGAAAAGAAAGGCGATAATGGAGATGATGATGTACTTTTGCATATGTTGGTGCCTCTGAAAAATCCGAGAAAGGAATTATGGGAAGGCCCCAAGAGTGGATTAGAAGGAGCATATGAGATTTTCAATGCTGATTTGGTGGAAGATATAAAGAATGCACCGGCTTATATAAAGAATTTGATCAAGGAAAACGATAATATATATTGGGATTCCAAATTTAATCTGAAAAAACCTGAAGAAGGATTAAATCAATTTTTCAATTTTTCAGGGAACAATGATATAAATGAGATTATACTGAAATCAAATAAGAACATTGAAAAATTATCACCAACGATTGCGGAATTACGAAAAATCAAATCCGAAGCAGAAATTGATATTATGAAACAAGCCTGTGAAATATCAAGTATTGCAATTAATAAAGCTATAGCTAAAGTGGGATCTAACGAACCAATTGTATCTGAGAATGAATTAGCACGATACTTAGAATATCAATTTGTGAAAGGTGGATGCGAGAAAGATGCCTACATCCCTGTCGTAGCGAATGGATCAAATGCCCTTTGTTTACACTATACAAGAAACGATGATTTATTACAAGAGAAAGATATTGTTTTCATCGATGCAGGTGGGAAATTAGGGGGTTATTGTGCTGATATTTCACGAGCATGGCCAAATTCAACAAATGGATTTACCGAAGCCCAAAAAGATATATACGAGGTTGTTTTGGCCACTAATAAAAAGTGCATTGGCTTATGCAGTGAATCTTATGAATATTCTTTCCATGACATCCATGAAGTTTCTGTAAATACATTAAGGAAAGAATTAAGTAATCTTCCAGGGTTTGGAAGTATCTCATACAGCGAAATGTCCCGCTATTACCCACATTACATTGGTCATAACCTTGGATTGGATTTACATGACATTCCATCTATTTCGAATCGTTCGCCGTTGAAGCAAAATCAAGTGGTCACAATAGAACCAGGATTATATATACCTGAAGATGGACCTAAACATTTCAGAGGGATAGGATTGCGTGTTGAAGATAATGTAGTTGTTGGAAAGACCCGTGATGGAATTACTACTTTGACTGAAAAATGTGTAAAGGAAGTTTCTGATATTGAATCATTGATTACAAGTGGTGACTTCTCAAAAATGAAATAAGCAAACGCATACCAAGCTTGAGATGTGATTGTATTGCTCAACAGGCAACAATTGATGTATCATTTCATATAGATTATTAATATAATGATCCACTAGCATGATTGTCTAGCATGACAATCAACGTCTAAGAAGGTACGAATTTTTGTAGAAACTTAGTTGCATTATTGTGGATACAATACTACCACCTACAAAACGGTTTTCACAAAAAAGTTTTTATTGATTTATAAAATAGTACAAACTAACAATAACTAATCCAAAGACAAGCCCAAAGATTCTCTTTGAGATTTGGATTTTGGATCGTAGAAACCAGTATCAGCTAATGAAGTGACTCTAGTACCATGTCTTCCAACAATGGATTCTTCTGAATGGATAACACTATGATTACTGATTCTATTATCCCATAAAGCACTGACACCACGGTATTGTTTTGGTTTTGAAGCGTCTTGTTTGTTCTTTATGCTTCCTAATTCCTTTTGCCAAGACCATCTAACTTGAATATCTCTGTTATTTTCAATGACTGAATACAAGTAGTTTAATATCAAAGCTGATTCTTCTGGCAATAACCCAACGATTCTAACAGTCATTGAACGATTGACAAACAAGTATTTCCATCCAGTAACTGGGTGAGTTCTGATAATTGGATGTTCTCTTTCAACGTATTTTGGACCTTTCAATGGATCATTTCTGTCCAAATATTGATGAGCAGATCTATAAATTGCAGTCTTACCATCTAAGAATTCTTGTAAAGCAGGAGATAATTTATCATAAGCACCATAAGTAGAACTCCATAAAGTTTCACCACCAATACCTGGAATAGCATCAAGATGTAAATGAGTGATACCTGCAGTTTGTTTTTCGTGAACCAAATCACTATGCCACTGGGAATTACCTTTCTTGGATTGTTTGAAAGTCAAGTTCAAATCCCATCTGTCTCTTTGTTGTTCTTGCCAAATGACAGAAATACCATCGTAATCAGGTCCAATTCTACTGGCTTGTGGATGAACTTCAACTTGTCCCCAATAATGACCCAATTCAAGTTGTTTTTGAGGTGCCAAATCTTGATCTTTAAAGAAAACAACCACTCTTTCAGCAATCAATAAAGCCAATTCATCTTTTTGTTTATCGGTTAATTCACTCAATTGTAAACCAACAATTTCAGTACCAACATATGGAGTCAAATGAATGACATCTTCAGCAGCTTCAAATAACAGTTTCTTTTCAGGATCAGCATTTTTACCTCTTTCAATGTATGGATATTCCTCATTTCTAATGGCAAATACTTCATCAACAAATTTTGGAACTTTCTCATTAACTGGAACGTATGGATAACCTTGTGAGATATCAACACCGTATTTAGCATATCTTTGTTTTGTAGTTTCAGGTAATTTTTCAGCCCAGGTAGGATCAAATCCAGTAATCACCCCCTTCTTGTTTTGACCGTGACCAATTGGTTTTAAAGCGGCTAATCTTTTAATAGTTTCTTGTAATTCTTCTGGTTCTTGAGCTTGAGCAACTGCTGTTGGGGCCATGATTAATAAAATGTTTTTGTAAGTTTTTGGATAGTTTTATTATATTGATACAGAGATTCAAATAATAATCCAGATCAAAGAGAAAGTTTATTTGATTTATATAGTGGGCATTTTTTTTTAAGTGTTAGTCTTGAAACCCCCTTGTTATTGCTTATTAATCAGAATATGCCACACTCTGTGCATATTGTCAATTGTTGTGGCTGCAATTTAAATTTTCTGTTGTAGGTTCCGTGCGGGTTTATCATCAATGTACTAACAGAAAATTGTTACTGCGATAAGTAGAATCTCCGCATTTGACACACAAAATAACAGACACTGCGATAACGGAGCACGGGCATACATACCATTGTGGCTAGTCTTGATTATGAATGATTTCTACAATCTTACAAATCAGTTAATAAATTTAACAAATACTAAACAATCTAGTTCAACAATAACAGGGTATAAACATTAAACAGCAATTAACTAAAAAAGATAAGAAAAAAACACTTCATAATTCTCAGATATACCTTCGGAAAAACCTCTATTTCTCTCTACCGTAATCAAAACGTGGATTCATTGCAATCAAGTCTTCCACCTCTTCATTCATCATTTCGGTAATCTTTTTATAACTTGGGTTGTTTTTCACCATTCTGCACCATTTGGCCAAATTTGGATACACCTTTCTTAAATCTCTCTTTTCATTACAAATTTCCTTCACACCTCCAGGGTTATCAAACACATTTTCATATATTGGGAAACTTAAGATAATATCGGCACCACTTAATCTGTTGCCAACAAAGAACCCAGTTCCATTCTGTGCCAATCGATCCTCTAAGTACTGGAAGTTTAAGTACCATTCATGTTTATAATATCCGTTATTTATGGCCTTTGTAATTAGCTTAACAACAGGTTTTGTACCAAATGGTCCGACATGTGGAGCCACGGAATTAATCAATAATGCCATCTGTATATGTTGCAATGATCCTTCTGCGTAATGTAAGTAATAATCAACTTCCAATTGTTGATCTGGGTTTACTGGGTTCAATATATTGTGGTGATCATAGCATCGTAATAAATATTGAATAATGAACCCCAGCTCCACAATTTTGATCGGAGGTCTACCGTCACCGAATATAATCTCCAAAACCGGTGCTTTTCCTAATTGATGTACATCAAACAATTGTAATGGACCACGCCAAGTTTCTGGGTGTCTCAAATATATCTTAACTTCATAATCTAATTGAAGTATATCTAGTATCCAAAGGATTCTATGTGATCTGGAATCGTCAAGCCTGAAATTCGGAGTTAGTTTTGGGACTTTGCTCTTCAAATAGTACATGCATATGTAACTGTCAGTGATGATGCTTAAAAAATTTTATACATACCAGTGCAATATGAATCTATCTTCTTTTCCTTTTGGGTGGGACATTATCGTAATAAGTTGATTAACAAAATAAAGTGAACTTAAGGTTCTTGAATGGTTCACTCAAAAATTTTGAAGTCACACACCAGGTTATGATGTTATATTTATAGACTAGGATAAGTAGTATTAGTTATGAACCAAAAATCTTTACGATATAGTATTGTAATTTGTGCTTAATCACAGAACCATTGTTAATGAAACTGTTAACCCAATTAGGAAACTTTTTTTTTTTGGTACAGCAGGGTGGGGGTGAATACGAGAATGTATCGCGGGGAATTAATGACTTGCATCCCTTACTTAATTTTGTGGTGAAAGTGTGCACTAAAGTTTGTTTAATAAACTATTGTTTGACTATAAGACTGTTTGACAATAAGATTAGGTCTCTTTTAGGATATATAATGCACATTAATGTAAAATGCAGGGGGGGATAGACTCTAAAGTCCATGTCTTGTAAGCCTAGGGTCATCTCAAGAGATGTTTCCCTGCAAGGAAAATTTATAGTGAGAATGTAACTGTCCTTCCAACAAGCCTGTCAATGTATTTAAAGATGGCATTGTTTCTTTAAGGTTTACTACCAAAATAGGAATATCAAAAAAGTAAAAACCATATTCCGTTTATACTGTAGTATTGTAAGAATCAGAGATACTAAAAACGGTTGCATTTTCACAAATTCAACACCAAGTCCAGAGTGCACCTCACTGAGTTTGCCTAAGCGTATTATTGCAAATAAAATCAGCCTCCTTAGCTAAATCGATCAGATGGTATCTTTCTCGATCAGAATGGCGACTACAAGTGTTATTTTGCAAGTATTGTATATTTACTATAAAAATACATAAATACATATTTACCGAAAGTAAATCATTCTATCAACGTCAAATTTATAACCAAATTGTAGAATTTTAAATAATTTCTTTTTAATTTTATACCAACATGTAATAAGATGCAAAAAATATAACCAATAACCCATAAATAGGTTGAACAACGCTTCCTGAAGATTTATGGGAGCTTGTACTTGTGGAAGTACTGGAAGTCTTTGAACCTGAGGAAGATGACGATGATGAGCTTGTGCCCGTACCAGTGGTATTGGTGATACCCTTTGAGCCTATAACTTCAATAGATTCATCAGTAGTGTAAGCAATTTGAGCTAAACTCACTTGATAATCATCAATGTCATATACGATGTAAGCATTTCTCAAAATATTGTCTCCAAACAACATGTATGAAGACTCTGTAGACCCTGAATCCGAAGTTTGTTCCAAAACAGACAATATGCAAGGCGAGGAACCATCTGACGGGTCAGCTTGCATAACCAAGTCAGATACCGGAACTTTAATGGTTTTATTACCACCAAACTCAATGTTTACCGTTCTTGAAGAATTTGCCAATTTACAATCAACAACGTATGCTCCATATGACTTGGAGTAGGTACCGCTAAAAGCCTTTCCTAACAGTTTTAAGGTATCACTGTAAACGTACGATGAAGTTGAACCAGTATCCAAAACTACACCGGTACTATTAGACATGATAGTTTCAGCACTTCCACTATCTCCTTCAACTTCAATCAGGGAAACTTCAACTTCAAATCTATATGGAGTGCTAATCAGGGGATCACTTGTCATAATGTCAAGGGTATACAAGTCCCCTTGGAATTTGGCATGATCAATAGCTCCAAACAATATCGACCCTGATTGTGCATCTGGTGTATCAAGATATAATGAAAAAAGTGATTTAGCAATGATTCCTTCAGATTTCAATTTCATTGGCAAATTTTCGTATGTGTAATTATAGTCTGCAGCCGCTTCCAGACCACGTAAACCAATTCCGAAAACACCAACATCAGAAGAAGTTTCGTTGGCAACTGCAAAGGTCAAATCATTCACAGTCGCATTTCCAATGACAACAGTGTCACTTCCCCATACACCAATGGCTTTGCTGTCATCAGCATATGAAATTTCAAATGGATATGTTTCATTTACTTGGAATGTGTCGGAGTTTTGCGTATTGAATGAACCATATGAAGTACAAGTATTACCATCAGTTCCTGTACCAACAAACGGAGAATAAGCTGAGTATATATCAGCACCTTCAGTAACATACCCACTTGAATAAGAATCAGCCTTTACTTCCTTGTCTTGTTTTTCTTCACTGGTTTCAATAGTTTTAGATGGCAGATAAATGTTTTTCCTCTTTTCTAATAATTTCCTTTCACTGAATTTGACCCCAGTACCATGTTTAAAAGTTAACTCAGAACGCTTGGTACTTGAAGAAGAAGCAACACAGTTTACATCTTGGGCCATGACCCATAAATCTGAAGATCCGGTATCTACCAATACTTGATTTTTATCTTGATTTGATCCAATTAATAACGTAGCCATGTAGAAAGTTTGTTGATTAGTTATGACCATGTCAACCGAGCCATCTCTTTTCACTAATCTTGGGGCATCATCACCTTCTGGGGATAAATCGTCTTTGGACAGTCCTCGGCGGACATTGAAATCTATTTTTAATGGAGTATATTCGGCAATTGAAGTTGATACTAGAGCCAATAATGCACAGTATAAGCTAAGTTTCATCTGGAGGAAAAGCAAAAACAAGGAATATCTATAAGAAGAAGAAATGCTTTGTAATTTAACATACCAGAAGTAAAAGAAAGAAGCAGAGGGCACAGTGCCCTATTTATAGAGAAAGAACATATTGAAAATCAAAATAGAGAGCAATAAAGGTATATGCGGATATGTGACTATGAGGGCGAGAAACGTTTGGTGGGAGTTAGTTGCGTGAAAAGAAAATATTATGATTAGCTAAGCAGCATAAATATTCTTACGTAAGCAACCTATATATAGAAGTGGGCTAGGTGACTACGAGGGTGAGCAACGCGTGGTGAATGTTTGCTAAGTCGACACAAAGAGCAGGGTTGCGACTCGATTCCAGGACAGAGAGGAGCGAGCATACAGTGCGGAAAAATGAATCCACGAAAGTTGGCGTGGCAGGGGTAATAATGACTACGGTTTGTTGACAGTTTCCCAATTACGTAATCCGGAAGACATTCCTAAACCAGGATTTAAACCCTTGACAAAAGATACGCATCCTTTGCTAACAAGAAGTGATGTAGCCTCTATTCGCAAATAATTGGTTTTTCTAGATAACAGTGAGAATCTATGAACAATATATGCAACCAAACTTCCTTGAGATCTGATACGATATCCGATCAAAATAGACCAAGCTGTTACACATTGTTATTCGCTTCTAGTAAAAGAGACAACCTTGAAACCATCATCACCTTCCACCAACTTCCCAACCAAACCAACCGTCACTCAAACTACTTGTGCTCCCTAGCAACCTCGACAAGAAAGGTGGACTCGGAAAGCATAAGTCAGATTTCATTGTATATTGGGAGCCAGAACGATCTTATAGAACAATGTGCTCGGTATTAGAGCTACTAAAAGACCAGTACAACAAAACTGAGTAAAAACTATAAAAGATGTGAATACTTGCAATCACTTGATATCTCATCCAAATCTTTATCAATAACATCAATTGGAAGGAACGATGAAGATCATTATGTGGACTAGTTACCTGAATATTGTTGTCTGTTTATTGTTTAGAGAGTTTTCTCTTCTTGTGTTGGGCAATGAATCGATTATGGCCCGGTTCTAGTTGCGGTAACCAACTCCCCCCCTGAACTGCACAACCTTGAAAACGGGGCGAATTAGAGAAAATTGACTCTGGAGTGTTATGAATAACAAACTTATATACTTTCTTAAATATATACGAGTGTACGAAACATCGATTAAGCTATGGGATTCAAAAAAAAAAAAACCACGGTTTCCTTTAACTTAGCAAGTCTCTCCTAAAAGCTCTTATAATTGTGGAACCAACATATCCATTAATAGAGATTGTATGAATAAAACACTAAGACCAAATAAGACAGCTTGAGTGCTAATAGTGAAGGCTGGGGACTTCGTAATGCTTTCATAAAGGGGTGGTTCTTCTTTAGCACCTTGAGGTGCAAATCTACCTGATATTTTCATTTTCTATTATTGTGTTGTGAATGAGAAACACAATTTGGATCACCCAAATTATAATCATCGATAATTTGGACCATCCAAATTATAAATCATTGAGAAAAAAAAGTATGACAAAAACAATTTGGAGCATCCAAATTATAATAATTGAGAAAAAAAAGTATGACAAAAACAATTTGGAGCATCCAAATTATAAATCATTGAGAAAGAAAATATGACAAAAACAATTTGGAGCATCCAAATTATAAATCAATGAGAAAAAAAAGTTTAAAAAAACAATTTGGAGCATCCAAATTATAAATCAATGAGAAAAAAAGTAGATGTGCGTACATTTTTTGATTGTCCTTGACTATTTGTTGGCTCGATCAAGTTCCCTTAGTACCATCAACAGTGTAAGTTGGGACGTTTAAATTTTTAGTATTGTAATATGCAAAGGATTAATCAAAGTCCATGTTTTGATCACCTATGGCTGAAGTTATTCAGTCTTCAAAACTGAACCCATACTTTGTTTATTCTATATGAACACTTGAAATTAGTTTATTTGTCCTAAAAAACATATTACGCCAGGTTTGGTGAACAGAACCAATCACTAATTACTTAATTTACCATCTTATTAGCATTTAAAAAGAAAACTTTGATTATTAAGTTCCGCCACAATACAAACATCCAGCTACATATTATTTCTTAAATATACTACACTGATTCACTAATCTACTATGAATGGGCAACGTTTCGCAACCAATTACTGAATCTTTCAATCCACAAGGGGACAACCAAAGTTTTCATAAACCGTTTCATTCTGACTCTGAAAACATTACTCAATGTTTAATTAACCCCTGCTATTCATAAACGTACCAACAAGACGTAGTACCATTAGTCAATCTTTACTGCAAAACTCTACCAACTAGAAAGTCGTGCAAAACTCACTTTTTCAAATTTGCCATTTTCTTGCTTCCCCTACAATTTTCGTTCGTTCCCTTTTTTTTTCCAGCTCCTTCTCCAACTTTTAACCCACTACCAGAACCACACCAACAGCAACCGTAATGTCACAAAGAATAGCTGATTTTGTTTCTAAAATAGCATTGCCTGCTGGTATAGCCATTGCCATTGGCCAATCAGCATTATATGATGTCCCAGGTGGTAAACGAGCCATTATTTTTGATCGTTTGAAAGGGATTGAACCAAATGTCATTGGTGAAGGAACTCATTTCTTATTGCCTTGGTTTCAACGTGCTATTGTTTTTGATGTCAGAGTCGATCCACGTGTGATTACCACGACTACGGGATCTAAAGATTTACAGAATGTTTCATTGACTTTACGTGTGTTGAGTCGACCAGAAGTTAGAAAGTTGCCTGTTATTTATCAGACTTTAGGGTTGGATTATGCTGAAAGAGTATTACCTGCTATTGGGAATGAGATCTTGAAATCGATTGTGGCGCAGTTTGATGCTGCTGAGTTGATTACACAGAGAGAAGTTGTTTCTGCTAGAATCAGACAGGAATTATCAAGAAGAGCAAGAGAGTTTAATATTGAGTTGGAAGATGTATCGATCACACATATGACGTTTGGAAGAGAGTTTACCAAAGCAGTTGAACAGAAACAAATTGCACAACAAGATGCTGAAAGATCCAAGTTCCTTGTGGAGAAAGCAGAACAAGAAAAGAAGGCAGCTATTATTAGAGCCGAGGGAGAAGCTGAATCTGCAGATGTTGTGTCCAAGGCATTGGCTAAAGCTGGGGACGGTTTATTGATGATTAGAAGATTAGAAGCATCCAAGGATATTGCCGCAACATTGGCCAACTCACCAAATATCACATATTTGCCAAATGGAGAAGGTGGTGCCCACGGTGATGGATCAAGTAACTCATTATTGTTGAACATTGGTCGTTAAGCAAGTGTTTTTATTGTAAATAGTTTTCGTTTAAAATAAGCTTGAATACATTATATATTATAAAATTTATACGGTTTTATTATAAAACAAAAAAATCAAACCTTAGGTAACGCGGTTTCATGTTGAGCAACCAATGCTTGAGCTTCAATGAACTTAGGTTCCTTTTGCATATCCTTAGACCATTGATCCAAATTAGGGAATTTTTCAGTGAGATCACCAACACCCAATTGAGCAGAAGCACGTTTATCACGGAAAAGATTAGTAAGGATTGGGAATTCTAAAATGATATCTGCACCAGTCAATTTATCACCCACAAAATATTTACTACCTTTATCATGTTGTTTTTGTAAAATATCTTCTAAATAATTTAAATTCTTTTTCAATTCCGGAATATAAAATTGTCCATCGATACCATTGACAAGTAATCCCATCAAGAGTCTAGTACCGAATGGTGCCTTGGTCTTTGCAAATCCATGAACCAACAATGTAACTAAAAGAGGTTGTAATGTTCCCTCTGCGTAATGCAAATAATAATCAACTTGATTCTTAAGTTTTGGATCAATTGGGTTCAAGATATTGGTTGGATCATAATTGGATAAGATGTAGTTGAAGATATGTCCAGTTTCAGCAATTACTTCAGATTCACCGGTAGTGGTGTCAACAACTTCAATTACTGGGGATTTACCTAATGGGTGAACTTTTTCTAATTCTCTAGGGGCTCTGAATTCTTTGGTTCTTAAGTAGACTTTCAATTCAAATGGGACATTTAATTCTTCTAATAACCAAATGATTCTTTGGGAACGAGAATAGTTTAACCTTGGAAATATGGTTAGTATATTGGTTATTGTTGGTGTACGAGCACAATTGACTTACCAGTGAACAATGATTTTGGAGTTGGACATATTGTAGTGTAAGTTTTGAGTATTGGGAGTAAGAATATTATTATTCAGTTTGCTTTTTTTTTGTCAGGGTTGCTAAATTCAGTTCCTATTTATAATGAGAACTGGAATGGCTGTGCGTAATTCGTTGGGGCGAGGGGCGAGGGGGGTAACGTAACCACTCACCCACACAATATTATTGCAAAAGTTTCATCATGTGCAAAAACAATCAGATCTTTTACTCCGCCGTTGAAACAACGTTTTTTAAATTGAGCATCAAGAGGGATATATAAACTTTTCTAACAATTGGGCGCAATAAGATCATTTATATCGATTGTTCTTAGGGATGAACCGTCATGCGTGATTATATCCGAAGCACGGGCGTAATAAACGCGCGTCCGCACAAGCCCATCGAATTACACATCAAGAAAACTTCAGAGATAGCAAGGACTAGACTTGCACATAGCTGAATAATACAAATAATAATAATAAGAATACTAATAAGGTACGCATAAAATGGGTTACTATATTACTTATAATAGTACAAAAAAACAAAAGCAAATTATTTCTTTTTCTTACTACTCTTACTCTATCAAATAAACTAATCCCCAGGCTGCTCCTGCTGCTATAGATCCCACAACCACCATTTCAAGTCCTGCCAAATATTTCTTATGAGTTGGGCACCCTTCTCCCATTGAAATACTACATTTAAAGTAACCAAATAACATAAGCACCACCAACATCGCTATCACACTTGTTATTAAACCAGTTCCTACATGACTGGTGAAAAAATATGGTAATAATGGAACAAATCCACCAAGGAAATATGAAGCCCCGATAGTAAGAGCTGAAGTTAATTCTCTACCTTCGGCCGGCTCTTCTAAACCTTTCCCATATCTGATGACAAAATCGATTAAATTCTTAGGTTTTGCATCTAAATCTTTTAAAAATGATATAATTGTTCCTTCACTTGCACCCAATTCAAACATAATTTCTGCTGCGTCTTGATTAATTAATTCTGGTTTTTTGAAAAATTCCAATTTTTCCTTCTTTACTTGAGTGAAATAATATTCAGATTCTGATTTAGCAGCTAAATAACCACCCAATCCCATGGAAATGGCACCAGACACTAATTCTGCCATACCACCAGTGATAACTAATTTGGAGTCACCCAATGAAGATAACCCTGCGGTCAATGCAAATGGCACAGTCAACCCATCGGATAAACCAATGATTATATCTGACATTACTCTTGGATCAAATGTATTGAAAAATGCAGTTACACCATCGACGTTTTCTTGTTCTTTGTTTTCACCGGATGCAGAAGAAATGGAAGCAGCAGCTTGAATAACGGCTTCTTCTCTAGCGAGTTGTTGAGCTCTTTCATCATTATTATCTGTGGAACCATAAGGGATTTGGTTATTGTCTATTAATCTTTGTACTCTTTCTAATTCGTCGTCAGATGAGTGTTTTGGGCTTATGAGTTTGGATATACCGTTTTTTATAGCAACAATAGACATGGTTTATGATTTGTAGTATGAATGTATGTTGTGATTTGGAAGAAAATGAAAATTCTTGTTGAGATCAATGATGGAAAATGAAAAATTTACAGAAGATGATGAGTAATTTGCAAAATATAAATATGTTGAAACAATAATGGGATAAGTTATTAATCTAATGAAGTAAATGTAGACTAGGTCAATAACTTTTGGCAAAAAGTAATAGAAATAAAGGTAAGTTGTAAAAGAAAAAGGACAAGAAATTTGAGGGAAAAAGACAAGGAGGCAAGTAGTGAAATATTTATAGTTGCCAGTAGACAAGGAAAAAAAAAAGTTACCATATACTGTCTAAACATACACACAGTACACAACACGGTACATAACACAGGACATTATTTTTTTTTGATCTTTTTCTTGTGCTGCTGCTGCTGCTGGTTTTGCTGCTGCCCCTGCTATTGCTGCATGCATCAAACACAAGAATAACAACAACATCGACTAATCCTACAACCACAACTACCAGCTCCACCTTCTACTACTATCAAAAGATCCCCACCACTCTCTCCTTCATACACATAACAAAGTTCACATACAGAGTAAAAGTTTAATGCCATCTCTTAATCTCATTAAACTTTGCTTGCTACAGTTTAAAATTTCTAAAACCACAACACAGATACTCCACAACCCCTTTCTTCTTCTCTAATTTTTCATACAACATTTATCATTTTTCACCGGAAAACAGACATCAAGCAATAAGCACACCTCAATTCAATGGATATAAGCAGGAAATGCAACTTCCATCATCGTCTTGTTCCCACTTTTCTTTCTCCTCTTATGTCAAGTGGCTAATTTTGTATCACAAAATACGTATCTGTAGAGAAGGAACAGAAATCAGAAACGCGGAAAAACAATAGGATGACAAATTAAAAACATCTGATTGGCCAGAATCAAAACTCTCTCTCTCTTAATAATCAAGTCGTGCAATTATGTTATGTTTTTTTTTTTTAAAGTTGCATATTCTAGACTTTAGACATTGATTATTCATATCAAATTGGTCTGGGAGGAGTTGAGTCAATTACTCCAAACGAAAACGTGATCTTCCTTACAAAATAAAACCCTCATCTTATTGTCGCAGTTAAGGCGTTTTAGTGGGTTTAAATATATATATGGCCCCACTAATTTTACTATATGGTATATTTATAACCATGGTGTTTAAACAGTTATTTAGTGTGTTTATTGTAAGAAAACTATGAATAATATATAACAAGATACTGTGTCGTAACTATCCAATCTACATTTACCTTCAACTCAATTCCAATCCCAGACAAATAATCATTTCATGTTTGGCGGTACAGTATCGGCATCTGAATCTAGAGATAGAGAGGAGGATTCATCAGAAGGAGTGGTTAATCGGTTCATGTATAAAAAATGATCCGGGCTTGTCGCTACAAACCAGCACATACTTGATGAAATTTATTCAGCAGGAAAACTTGCTGTTTGCAATATCAACCAGTGGATTGAAGATGCGCAATACGAAAACTAGGAATCAAACGAAGCATTAAAGAAATTTGTTCTCGATATTTCACGTTTGAGAGCCCCAGATTTTGAAAAACAAACGCAAAGAAAGAAGTAGCTGAAAACCGGTTCTGCATAGTTTTTGTACAAATAAACCATTCTAAGTGACAAAGACAAAAGGAAATCCTTAATAAGTAATCCCTCTAGCGGTATCAAATTATATTATTTTAAATTGACGGATTCTTTAGTAAAGTTCAAATATTTGGCTGATTTGTAGTGGTGCTGCAAAAAATAGTACAATAATGGAACTCCAAATTTGACTTCGGCTAATCTAAAATCATTTTTTTGACTCTGAAACCATGTCTCAAATTGTTTTTTTCATACTTTTTTAAAAGTTTGGATATCCAAAAAAAAAAAAATTCATGACTTCAGTATTGTGTAAAGGTTCACAAAATGGACAGGTGGATTTTTTCATACTTTTCTAAAAGTTTGGATATCCAAAAATAAAAAAATTCCCTGAATTGATTTTTGTGTAAAGGTTCATAAAATTAACTGAAAATATCTACCGACAAAAAATCTACCTGTCCATTTTGTGGTCGTTTACACAAAAATCAATTCAGGAATTTTTGATATTTTTGGATATCCAAACTTTTATAAAAGTATGCAAAAATCTACCTGTCCATTTTGTGAACCTTTACACAAAAATGAATTCATGAATTTCTTTTATTTTTGGATCTCCAAACTTTTAAAAAAATATGAAAAAAACAATTTGAATCATATTTTAATTGAACACAAAACTGAATTCAGGAAATTTTTTTATTTTTGGATATCCAAACTTTTAAAAAAATACAAAAAAATCTACCCGTCCATTTTGTGGACCTCTACACAAAACTGAATTCACGAAATTTTTATATTTTTGGATATCCAAACTTTCATAAAAATATGAAAAAATCAATTTGAATCATGTTTTAATTATACACAAAAATGAATTCATGAATTTTTTTTATTTTTGGATCTCCAAACTTTTAAAAAAGTATGAAAAAATCTACCTGTCCATTTTGTGAACCTTTACACAAAAATCGATTCAGGAATTTCTTTTATTTTTGGATATCCAAATTTTTATAAAACTATGAAAAAAACAATTTGAAACATGGTTTCAGAGTCAAAAAAATGATTTTAGATTCGTCGAAGTCAAATTTGCAGTTCCATTGTTGCACTATTTTTTGCAACACCACAAATCAGCCAAATATTTAAACTTAACTCGGATGATTTGATGAATATCAATTCAAACCTATTAAGATACTCATAGAAGATATTGCAATTGTTTTTGAATACGATGTTGAAACTAGTTTCGAAGTCATATATTCATCCTTTAACTCAGTGATCACCTATATTAACAATAAACTACATAGGTTTGGATCTGGTCAATCATTGGAAATTCCAGTCTCTCGTGATATCAACGTCCGATCCACCAAATGCTCTGAAATTCACAATTCGATGTATATTTTTACTTGAATGGATGTACATGACAATGGGAACGGGTATTTAACTGCACAACACGTTCAGGTCACATGATGACAAGATCAAGCATTCAATTCTTTAATCCAATTTTGCGCGCATATGCAGGATTCTTGTCATGTGAGAAATTTTGCGGACCAACATTAGAAATTTCTACCTACAAGTACTGTTACAGTACCAATGATATATCTCAACAACTACAGTATAAACAATCTGATTCAATATATATGATATTACTATGTAAATACTCTAATTTTTTCTACTGTTCTAGGCTAATGATTTGTGGGAGTGGGTCAAGGAGGTGACTGGTCTCAACATAGCTTCATCCAAATTGGCAGTGTATTCCAAACTGTTCCATTCGTCTTCCTTCTTGTTATAGTGTGAAAACAAGACCCAGAACAAGCAACCGGCAAGGAATGACAGCACACACAATCCCAGGTAGGTCCAGACCATTTTTGGATCCACACTCACACTCAGCAACGCAATACCAAGCGCAGACCCAAAGGCGTTTGTGAGCAAGAACATAGCCATAACCAATGACTTCATTTGAACAGGGGCTTTGGTGTACGCGTATTCAAGACCAGTAATTGATGCAAGGATTTCACTAATAGCAATGAGAACATAAGCTGGTGTTTGTAAACCGATATTGATATGATTACCGTTGTCACAGGTTAATGGTTGGTCGTAACATGGGCCGGATTTGTAAATGTAGTGTTGCAAAACAGCTGCGTAAAGCATGGCAGCTGATCCAAACATAAAACCCCAGGTAATCTTGGTAATTGGCTTGAATGGAGTGAATCTTCTAATGAATGGGTAGACAAAGTGTTCACAGATTGGAATGAAGACGATGATGGCGATACTATCAAAGACAGACAAGAAATCGTTTGGAAGATCACGGCTCATACCAGCAGCAGAGGTGACGAAATTGTTCAACATTTGACCGTAACAGACCCAGTAAAGTGGATACAAAACAAAGACTTTACATGCGGATATGGTTCTCTTGACTTCGTCGACAAAGTGGTCGTCCCATGGGAATGCTTTTTCAGTAGCGACTGATGGCTTGACTTTTTCGAAATTGAAACCGTTGGTAGCAGCAGCCCAAATACACTTGAAAGTCTTGTTGACAATTTTGTCACCAACTGGGATCTTCACATACTTGTTCTTACCAATGACCAATGCAGCAATAGCTATGAAGAAGAAACAGAAGGTAAGCAAGTAGGCTGACCAGAATCCAATGTGGGCTTCCATTTCAGTAGTGGCAATGACAGACAAAGATCCGATGTTAATCATAAGATAGAAAAACATGAAAACATTTTGAACTGTGATATTTGGATCAACAATCACACGTTCTCCTTTTTTGGTGACTTTAATGTATGGTTGTTTCTTTGGGATTTGGTCAGCAATCAATGGGGAAACGTTGGATTTGACACCACCTGTGGCAAGACCAATTAAGATAATGGATGTGATAAACCCTCCTGTCGCGGCTGATTTGTTAGTGATCGATGGAATGGAAGTAATGAACAACAAAAAAATCCCAACAATGTAGATGCAACAGAACACGAAAATGGTCTTATATTTACCCCAATAAGTATCAGCAATCCAACCACCGAGTACTGGACAAACGTACGCCCAGAATTGAAAAAAATATGATAAGGCAGTTGCTCCTTGTTGTCCTAGACCAAGCATACCCTTTGGATTCGAATTATTATCGCCGACCATATAGTTCTGAAAGGGAGCGGACAATCCGTAGTAGGAAAACCTTTCAGCTAATTCGACAATGGCAACCAACCAACAGGACCATGGGATGGTCTCAGACACATGTCTTAAGGTGGCCATTTCATGTTCGGTTGGCGCATGGCCTTCTTCTGATTCTTGCAAGTCAGAAGTGTTGGCAGCAGCAACTTCCGTTTCTGATCTTTTCTCGACAGATGCTCCTTCAGTTGGATCGTTAGCTACTTCAGTATCTGACCTCTTCTCAAGTGGTGCTCTATTAATATGATCGTTAGCTAATTCAGCTTGTTGGTGTTTTTCTTGGGTGGACATTTTGTAAGACTGGGGATGAAAATGTTCTTGGTGCGAAAAAAAAAATAATATTAAGCTTCTAAGGGACAAGATGGATTAATGATCTTGATGCAACAAGAAAGTGTAATATTAAGCTTCTAAGGGACAAGAAAAATGAAACAAGGTTTAAAAGAAGAAAAAGTGAAGGCCAGGTTTATTTCCTTGGAAATTTTTGATGTATTTAAATAGAGATGAGAGTTGGGGTATTTCGTGGTTCTGAGAATAGATAAGGGAACAGCGAGAATCATCCAATTAGCAGATGTCTTGCGTCACCTCATCAGAGGCCACTCATGTAAATCACGCGCTAGGTGAAATTGATAAATCCTATTTATTATCTGCGAAGCGGTTTTATTTATGGGGCATTTGAGATAGTTGACTATGAAATAGTTTTGTGTTCATTTATCAAGCCAGGTGCAAAACAATTTTAAGACCAGAAAATTTTTCACTTTGGTTTACGGCATTTTTCTTGTTAAGCATTTTTCCGTAGGAAGACAAACACATGCGGAGTTTTTCCGAGAGACAATAGCGGTGGCATTGAAGTGCTTTGTTTGTTATGCTTCTTTTCATGAGCTGGTCATATATGCTATCTTGAAGCGAGTACATCTGATTGTTTGGTTGCTAGTCCTGATAACTTATTAATTAGATGCATCTCCTTCCCACTCAAACGTCACCAACTCTTGCAGCAAACTACAGGAAAAGAAACCAAAAAAAAAAACATTCCTTTTTTCGTGCCATTCGTCTGCATGGGCCGAACTGACAGAAAAAAAATTTCTTTCGGCGCGAAGTTGCACAATAGGACCACTAAAAAAGCAACGGAGTTCAAAAAATCGCCGTGCTACTTGGTTCGCAGCCGTGCGAACATATTTGTATAATAATATGATGTCAGAAAGGGAACCCGTTCCGATAGCCTTCGTTTCAGTGGTACGAGATCTCATCTGGCTCACAACAAAGAAAGGATCAAACTTCCCCACATTCCCCAAGATCCATTTTGTGAGAACGGCCAGTGGCTTCCCACACGAGGCACTAACGTTGTGTTTGTAACTCTAAAATAAATGAACACTAATTTCATCATATGAATTTGATTATGGCTTTAAACCCTTTTTGGATCATTTGAGGTCCGATATACGGGTTTTAAATGAACGGCAGTACCAGTTGTTTGGCCAAGTATGCAGTGCTAGAGTAATTGGAAGCACTAATGCGGGGATCCATCTAATGCTACAGCTTCTATACCATTAATGGTGTGATCTTTGCAAGGTTCACTAATGTTCCCAAACTTGAATTATAATCTATCTTCTGATTCTCATTTTGACATCATATATTTTTCAACTTCAGTGGCTTTGTGAGATTTCTTTAAATTTTGGTGAAATATTGGAATAAAATAATTTCCGCTATTACAGCTGAATGTATATTGCTCTATTTCTCTAAAATAAATACGTATCTATCAAATAATTAAGTGGAGGTTTACCCATTAATCTATACTTCCCAGTAACCGGGGAATAAATAGTGCATTTTTTCTAACAATTCCTTCTTAACACCATGTGGACTGGTACTAACGGCAAATTTCATGGATCCTTGAATATCATCACCAATTTCACCACCTTTGACAGCAAAGTCGTCAATCAACTTAGCAGCCAATTTACAAGCATTGGCAGAATTAGCTTTCAAATTACCAACAACAGTCTCAACTGTAACTGGTTCTTCACTTTCATTCCATGAATCGTAATCAGTGGACATACAGATCATTTGATAAGCAATCTCAGCTTCACGTGCCAATTTTGCTTCTGGTAAAACGGACATATTGATAACTGAACCTCCCCATGTTCTGTACAACTTGGATTCGGCTCTGGTAGAAAATTGTGGTCCTTCCATACAAATAATTGTCAAATCCTCTCCCTTGCTGTTGTATTCTTTAGTATGTAAAACTGGTGCAGCATCAGTGTCAAAACCTTCCAAAAATCCTTCGTTGGGAATTGCATCACTAATCAACTTGTTCAACTTTAAGTCAAATGGTTCTCCAAACATGGCATGGGCAACGAACCCCTTTTCGAAAAAAGTAGATGGTCTAATACCTTTGGTTCTATCAATGATTTGGGTAGGTAAAACAAAATCTCTAGGTTTAATTTCTTCTTGTAAGGAGCCAACTGCAGAAAATGCAACAATGGCCTTAACACCCAACTTCTTCAATGCAGCGATATTGGCTCTTGAAGGAACATCACTTGGCAATAAATCGTGATGTGGACCATGACGAGCCAAAAACGCAACAGGAAATCCCAGATCGGTCTTGGAAATGGTAATTGCACCAGAAGGGAACCCCCATGGAGTACTAACAGTCAATCTAGCAACTGGATGTAAATTTGGCAAATCGTATAAACCAGTGCCTCCAATGACAGCCAAAGTGACCGGACCATCGTAGTGATGAGGCAATTTGGCAAGATCTACTTTATCTCTGTGTACTGACATCTTTATTAGTCTGGAAAGGTTGTTGTTTGGAAAAATCCTTACCATAAAAGATTACTAATAAAATTTCAAATTTTTTGGGCATAGAGTTTTTATACATAGTTGGTAGTAAGACCAAGCTAGGCCCACGCGCACATTGTTTAACTGTGGCAGTGGAAGAAAGACGCAATGAGTCGATATTGTTCACGATTCTTCTACTATGAAGGAGTCGTGTGCAAAATACCGAAATGCGAAGTTTTTTTTTTCCCTCTTCACTATGAGTGGGTGACACTTTGTCGACTGACCAATAAAAAATATATACGAAGTTTAATTAAGACTTTTTCCTATTTAGAGAGATCAGACAACCTAAACAATGTTGTGTAATAAAGCTGTATCAAGAAATTTTGTATCAAGAAATGTTCCATGTTTGGTGAGATGTATATCACGAAGTTCGAAGGGCCCAATATCAGCTGCTTCAAAGAAGATCATAGAACAACAAAAGGCAAAAACCCCAACCCCAGAAGTGAAACCAACCTTCCGCCATCCAAAGAATGCTAAAAAGAAAGAAGAAAAACCAAAGACAACTGCAAGTAAATATCTCCCATTATCTGCTATGCCTGTATTACCAGAGGATAGTATCATGCACATAAAACCAAAGGGAGTTAATTTTGAGATACCGAAGGAGTTTATCAAAAAACCAGTGGTGTCGACACCAGATACATCAGATGAAACGCGTAGTCTTGTTTCTAAGATAGACAATTTTGTTGAGAAACAAGGTGATGATCAAGATTTGATCGGCATAGCAAAGGAAATAATGAGATACTTGGACCCTGATCCAAATAAAATGTTTGCAACGAAAGAACATCCAATGAGAAGATCGTTATCTCGTATGGGTAAAATGAATCCTGATTTAGATAACATTGACGATGATTACTTGTGGAAAGTTGTACCTATGGAGAAATCCTTTGGTGTGCCACCGTATCAACAAAATGATCCATTGGGATTTAAAAAATGGGAAGAAAAATTAATTGAGAAACAAGTGAAAGAGGAAACAAAAGCTGAAGCGGATAAAAGAGAATACGAAGAATTTATGGATGAGGTAAATACTGAAAACTCATTTATTGCTTCTAGTGGAAAACGTAAGAGACTAAACAGAAAGTTACTCAAAAAATACAAAGCGTTGGATAAAGATGGCAAGCTTCCTAAGAAACCTGAAATATTTATAGAAATCAAATAGTAAATAAAATACAACCTGAATTGTCTTTTGGTATATCCTGTTGAGTTTTTTCTCTCAAGCAATGATATTCAATTCAACATCGCCATAACCAAATTTATCTTTGTTCTCTTCGTACAACCTTTTCAACTCGTCAACGTATTGATTATGATATTTGTCTAGTAATGCTGCTGGGACTTTAGTTTTTATGGAGGATGTCCTTGGCTTTTTCCCTTTCATGGTGAAAATATCTGTAAATGAACCTGATTTTTTGATTGGTGGATTTGATTCTTCCTCGGCAAACTCTTCCGGATGTTCAAGTTTATATTCTTGCAAGACACCCGCAGGAATATAGACTGGTTTACCCACACATATATTTATAGGGTTTCTAAAGGGTAGCAACCCATAATCGTAAATAAACACACCACGAGCACTAAACAAGGGGATGGTAAATTTGAAGACACTCTTCATCCACTTCTGTAATTTGTGTACCAAAGATCCATGAGTTGGCTCAACCAACCTGTACACATCAGCTTCCCCAAATGCAAATGTAGGTACTAACGCAATATTACCCATTTCAATAGCCAATTTGACAAATCCCTTACGTTTGTTCAAAACCAACTTTACTTCACGCTTTGTTTTTGCTTCACCATTTTCTTCTTCTTCCTCCTCTTCAACATCACTGCCATTGATATCTTGGTTTTCTTTGTACCCGTATCCAACTCGAGCATGCTTAGCAACCATGTTATTTAACAATGATTCTTCGGCCCCACCCACGACTATACAAACGGAATTATCACCATTGTTGATCAAACTTCTAATATTTTTTGCAGAGGCACTAGTGAGACCCAATGACATTAAGTAATCACGATAGAACGGTAACGCAAATTGAGTTGTGATTGTTAAAAGAAAGACATTTCCAAGACCTGGGAATAATACTTCACCTTTACTGCTATCATGGAAAAATGGCTTGAGCCATTTCAAAAATGGCGAGTAAGGTTCATTTCTCAATGCATTTGTACCAAAAAGCCCCATTCCTCCCATCGATATAACTCCGTGTGGATGGTACCCAAAGATATATCTTGGACCCGTTGATACTTTCTTTGTAACTTCTGATTTACCCAGTGCGATGTCATTCAACCGTTTCTTTAATCCAAAAAACTTGAACACAGTATCAACCAAGGTTCTGCTGTGTTCCGAGATCAAATCTTCTTCATCATCGTCCGAGCTTTCAGTCTCCTCCACGAATTCAGTGAATGTTGGTTCCAAATCAACTGCCTTGTGTACTTTAATGGGGAAATAATTAACAAACCAATCCCAAATGATGAGATTTTTTATCGAATTACGAACACGATAAACAACTTTCCCATTGGATGGGGTATGCAAATCAAATCCATACCACCAAATAAAATATGGGAAAATTATAAACACCCAACCAAATAACCCCAAGGAAATAGTAAACAAGAATAAGCAAATGAAAAAGGGGATACTAACACAATGCCAAATAACACCTATAGTTTCGAGTCTATGTGATAATGGTGTATTCCAGGGAGCAACATTGATAAACGCACGTTTCTTCTTGCTTGTGGTTGACCGTTTGGATGAGGATGAAGTGGATGATGTAGATTCAGTGCTTGGTGATTGTTGCTTTCTCTGTCTAAGGGTAATTTCTGGAGTCTCAGAATGTAAGCCATTAGGTTCCACTGTTTGTTTTTCCTCGATGTTAGGTTGGTTATCTTCTGTCATTTGTCTTCCAGCGATAGTATATATTTGTGTGTGTGTGTATCTTAATAAAAAAAGGGGAAAAAAGAAGGTTTTGGAACAGCGATTGTGTAATTAAAACTTATCTAGTTAACTATTCTCTTTATTGAGCATATATATATATACTGTATAACTGACTTGGAAACTGAATGAATAAATAACCCAATTATGTTTGAAATACAGTGAAAAGTCAAGAAGAACAGTTATATAAAAAAATTAATTTTATTGTCCAATCTCTGGAATATTACTTGCAATCTGCAACTGCGGGTGTGTTGCTGGAGAGGAGAGAGAAAAGGGTAAAGTACAACTTAATTAATGCACACACACATACACACATGATAAAAAAAAAAGAAGGATGAAACACCTAACTGTGTTTTTGATCCTTTCCATTAGTCCCAGCCTTTCCCTTTCGGTAAATTGTTTTGCGTGTGTGTGTGTGTGAATAATATTGCTGTCAAATTTTTTCAAATTTTATCAGCAAGGTTTCGAGCCTAATTTAAAATTATTACCAGAAATGGTCAATGTGTTTAAATTTTAGCTCCCTAAACCATATTGCATATGTATGATCTCATTTTTTTCAGTACACTATCACACACATCATGAATGTTTCTTACATTCCGTATGTTGTATGTGAGATAGAGTTTACATAGAGATCTCATCTCTGTTCTTGTAGAATTTAAGATTTAGTTAACCATTGTTAACAAAATTAGATTTCTTAACAAGTTTGGAATCTCCACGAAGGGGGTGAACAAGAAAGAAGTTCAACTTTCGGGCTTCACACTTGTATGGGCCTCCCGCAACATCCACCTTCCCCACTCACTCACGCACATACGTACGTTTTGACATGGAAGAACCAATCGAACACTAGTTGAAAGGACAACTGAAAATTTTCATTCCGAGTTCATGTATGTGCACGTGACTATATTTTCCGAAACAGACATGAACGGAATTAGTTTGGCAAGCAAAAAAAAAACAAAGCAAAAACAACTACTGCAACCAAAAGTCAGTTGTTTGACGACACTTGAAATGCCAAAGAGAAAAAGACAATCAGAAAATGAGGATTCACCATATTCATCGGATGTCGATTCCGATTCTCCTCGACCACAAGAAGATGACGTTGATTTGAAAACACACTACTATATTACCCCAGAAACAGATCCGAACAAGATTACACTGTTGCATTCAGTCTACTCTAAATTTACAAGCCAATCAACAACTCCAACCGATGTCACGCCCTTATTAACTTTGTTTAGTGCGACTGAAGAGCAACATTATGTAAAACTCAGATACGAATTGTATAACAAAGTATGGCAACACCAATTGAATAAAATCCAATCAATTTTGAACAATGCGAATCATGAATTATTCAAAGATTTGCTCAAATTTATCAATCAAGAGAATTTAGAACAACTATCGGTTGGCTATGTGCAATTGACATCCAATACTGCCAACAACTTGAGAATCTTGCAAGAGTTTTACGGATTTCTTCGAGACAAAAATGACTACGACTACAAACTAATCACACTCAATTCAAAGAATTTTACTTACAATATAAAGGCTACATTGCGAGATGTTGTGAAACAGTTCCATGACGCTTGCGAGACTACACAAGAAAGTTTTCGACTAAATTATGATCTTGATGCCTTTGATGATTGGTTTGACGAAGAAAGAATTAAAAACACGAGACTAGTATTGGTTTTGGAAGATACCAATTTGATCAATAATCAACTTTTGAATCAGTTACTTAAAATGTTGCAATCTTATGTGGGGAGGATACCGTTGAAAATTATTATGGGTTTGTCTTGTGATACAGTAAGTTCATGGATCAACAGCAATTTGACCAACACTTTGAGAATTGGAATTGAAGGGTACAAATTTAAAAGTAACGATAACAAAAGTTTAGGGTATATCATCTTGAATAATCTATTCTTGACGCCTGAATTAACACCAGATAACCCGTTGTTGCTTAACAACACGTTAAGTACCATTATTCTTAACCGATTCGAGAATTCAAATAATTCAATTGACGCGTTGATTGCTGAGATTAAGGTGTGCTATATGATTTATTTTTACAACCTGCCGTTGTCAATTTTGATTTCGGAACAACCAAAGTCTGCGAAATATGTTGATGGGTTACGGAAACTATCTTCATTCAAGAAGTATATTGAGTTAAAATTGCACCAACGTGATCCTAGTGTTAAAGATTTGTTGACAAAAGAGGAGGCTGTTATAAAATTGTTTAATGACTCACGAATCAATTTCCAAAAATTTAAATTAGCGGTGATGAATGCAATTAATGTCATTTACCAATTGCACCCTAACAAACCAAAGCAGAAGTTTGAATTGTATAAATTATTGATTAATCATAAATTATTGAATTCAAAATACTTGTATGAATCGGTGAAAAATTTATCAAAACTTCCAGATGCAGTGCTTGGAAGGATAATTATTGGTTTGACTGACAATTGTGAAGAAATCGTTGATGGTGTCACTGATGATCATTTGATTCAACTCATTAAAGACTTGGGAGAATTGTCAGATTTAAAACTGGTGGGCGATAAACTACAAAAATATTTTGATAATAGTATATTGACTACCCCATTAGAGTATATGATATTCTACGAAGTGTTTTCAATGAATGGTGGTATCGTCAGAGAAAAGAACACGAACCCTCCATTGTTTGAAGAAAACTACCAGAATTTAATGATTCTTTTGTTACGTCCAAATTTAAGAGCTACATTAGAGCAAGGTTTAGATAATTGTGACGCTTATTTGGATGACCCAATGGTTTCAAAAAACATCGACCTGGCATTGATTCATCCAACCTTGACTCACTTGTTCAAACTATACAAGGAAGCACCCACATATATCAATTTATATGATTTTTATCAAGCTTTCAAGTCAACATTGAATGAAAAGGACTTATCAACCCCAAACGAAGACTGGGATAAACTAACATATGCATGGTTTGTTCAAAATTGTCATGAATTAATGCTTATGGGGGTCCTACAGTTAAAACCCAAAGGAGATGCGCTAGAAAAGGCAATTTGGAAAGGTGTATAGTAGAATATATTTGTACATTTTCAACAGAAAGTAAAAATTAAACAATAATTTTTTTTGTATATTTACAAAACTCCAGCAGCTTGCTCGTTAATTTGAGCATCTTCTAATTCTTCTTGTTTCTTTGCATCTTGTTCTTCATTAATCTCAGATTGTTTTTCATCAGCAAGTTCTTTCAATTTTTCAGCATCTGCTTCTTGTTCTTCATCAATATCAGGTTCTTTTTCACCAGCAAGTTCTTTCAATTTTTCAGCATCTGCTTCTTTCTCTTCCTGTAATTCTTTCTCATCACTAGATAAACTGGAACCAACCTTATTATAGATTTCAGACAACGAATCACTTGCTTGATTAGACATTGACTTCACCGAGTCCATGACTACTTGATGATGACCGGAAATCGAAGTGATCCCAAGCAACATTATAAATGCGGCTAGAATACTTAATATGATTATCTTCTGAGATCTAAACATACGATTTGAAATGTTGGTTGAGTTGGCTAACATTTTGATTATGGGACTAAGAACAGTTGGTTGTAATTTTTTTTTTTGTCCTTTGTTTAATATTTTTTTGTGCTGTCAGAATTACTTCGCGCACCCCTAGTTGGGCACGTGACATCGGGCAACGCGGTTATAAAATGTTTGTTAGGGGCGTCCCTGGGCTTGGACTGCAGGAATTAGTTGCTCTTTTTAAACTAAAAATAGATACGAAAGTATTTGGTATGTGCCCTCGAAGGATAGTGTCTGGTCATTTACAAACGTTCTTTGATACTTGTTTTCTTAATTTACTTCTCTATAAATGTCTATTTCACTACTCAATAATTGTAAGGGCTCATCCAGATATCTCCTAGTTTCTTGAAATGGTTGATTTCCTCTGGCGAATATTCAATGACCAACCCCTTGTTACTAGCTTCATCAGAATTTCCTATGGAACTGTAAGCGCACCAGGTATAACCCGAACAATATTGTTTCATGTGTCTCCAGGATACTGAAGGTTCGTGGTCTCTGGAATCACAGTTTATGTTCTCTGGTGGGATGATTGCACTTTCTATATTTAGTTTGTCAACCCAGAAAGTCTGGAACTGCTGCAAAGTTTTGAAACGTGAGAACCTTTCCTTATCATTGAACTCTTTTTCAAAATTAACCTTGCCTAACTGATTACAGAATTCAAAACCAGAATTAAACCATAGTAAAGTGTGATCATCTTCATCGCTTATGTGTGCTGGATGATTGGAACATACTTCTTGTGATATAAATGATAGAGGTGGGTGGTCCATACTGTTAATCCTTTCTGGGTATGACGTAAGTTGACCAATAGCTGCAGCAGGATGTTTATTAAATTGATAATCTTCATCGCCGTTTATAGAAAGTGATAACCAAAACATTTCCTTGTCTCCATAAAGTCTTTCGCGGATGGGTGCAAAAAAGTTCAAATTTGCCATAATTAGTGGTTGCGAGAAATGAAGTTTCCTGTTTATTAGTACCAACCCACTTTCCATAATATGGCTTGTTTTTTTATCGAATAAAGGAACTGACATTGTTTTGCTAGTGATTTGTGGTAATCCAAACATAATTTCGTCCATACGACTATTCATCAATGCTAAAAATAACGTGATGTCATGATCAGGACGATATTCGGGAGTGTTTCTATCCCGGAAGAACAATGCTCCTGATTCTTGATATTTCTTCAAGTTGAAAAAATCTTGGGGATTTTTAGTTAAAATAGTATCTGCATCTATCAAAATTAATTCTTCAAATGAATTAAACAAAACTGCTAGGATTTTGTTTCCAAAACCATCAAATTTGTGTAGATACAGCTCTTTAATAGCAGGTGAAACATTGACTAACGTGACATTTTGTTCTGGGAAACCTTGAAAATACAGTATACTTGCTTTACGAATTTGCGACTGTGATTCTGTTGATAAGTCCCCTTCTTTATATATAATTTGAATAGGTAATTTGTTGTCAAGATATCTCAACAAATGAATCAACCGAACACAAGAGTCTGTATGTAAGTCTGATATTGTTAATGCTATTCCTTTACCGTGAAGATTCACCCTTAATGTTGATGTGATTGATTTGTATTTTGTTGAAAATTCGACTTTGTTGTTATTCAATAACGATTCGTAAACTGCCGAGTTTTGAGATAACCACGGGTATATTTTCAGTTCTTGTATCTTTGAATTTAACGACGGGATTAGTTTAATGAACGGATTTTCCCAATTCAACCCAGTAATAATGCTCTTCTGTGTCTCAATAAACGTGGTGCGCTTTTCAATGTAGCACTGGTTGTATATCTTTATATGTGAAAAGTAATCACGTAAAAGTTGATTGTCGTTTGCATTTTTTAATTGTGCTTGGCGATATTTTTCCTTGATATCATTCAAGATTTCTGCAGTGACTACTAGATCTTCATTTTCCGATTTTAATCTATTCAACGATTCCCGTTCATACTCGTCTGCATTTAAATAATTAAACCTGTCAAACGCAAACTCATGTTCAGGGTTAACTATTAGGGTATCGTAATCCACATTGCTAAAGTATAACTGACATCTTTGTTCCAAATTGAATTTCGACCAAATTTTGAATATCACCGAACTTTCGTCGAAACCATTTAAAATCTTATTATATACCTTTGAATTACTATTTGCTTTTGTAGGTGTGAAAGTTGGATAGTTATATTTTAGTAATGAACTAAATTCAAGTTGTATACTCAAGGAACCGGGAAACTTATCATGCAAATCTACCTCGGTATTGCTGTTGGAGGCCCATATGAAATACACAGAAGTTAAAGCCCACAGAATTAGACAAAGTACTAGCCAGTGTTTCTGTTTAAACTTACTTCGTAATGGATTGTTCATTGATATTCACCTTATCAAAATTTTGCTCAAAAGTGTCTGTAGTGGTAGATTTATATAATGTGTACAATTTTTGATTTATTTTTTGACGTTACATAAAAGATGGTTTGAAAACACGGCGCACTAAAATTATCGTATTTAACGCGAATTGGAGCCCCTACATAGAGAGCACTTGTGGTGTTGTTCTAATCACCTAGCCAATCATTTAACTTTGTCCGTGACACAACTCTTTTCAGCCAGCTTGCAATGTTAAAATAAGAACTCGTAAGTTTATTTGCATGGGTAATTCCAATATTATTCACATAACGCGTACTTACTGTGGGATGATGTCCGTTTCTGTGTTGGAAGACTACTCTCCAGATCCATTGGCTCATCATATACATGTAAATATACAACTAAGGATTGGCCAAAAGAGTTTTTCTCTCTGTATCACATTCATTTGTTTATGTTGTCACGACACGATAGATTCCAATAAACACGGTTGTCTTTGAAAATAAGTTTATTGTATGAAACTTAAAAGCTTAATAGGATAATAGCCAACTTCAGAATATTTTCTTTATTTGTTTCAAATTTTTAAGTGTTGGGATATCATATTTGGGAAATGGTATCTTATCAGTGTTTGTCTTCAAGTATGACAAGTTCTGACTAGTTTTGCAATGATCAATAACCCCCGAATGCAACACGCTAAATCTCGCTTTTTTTTTTCGCGATCATACGACTAGATTTTGTTACACAAAACCTTATTCTTCAATGTGGACTGGTGGTGAAGTTCATTTTTTCAGAGAAGAAACTTAAGGTTAAGACGGATTAATATCACTATCCGGCCCTCCTCTATTTCCATGGACGGAATTATTTGTCTTGACCATTTCATATTCTTTTCAATGCGTATGAACGCGTGAGAACGCTCTGCACCTAATCCAAATGCGTTGACAAACCGATTTTATAAGCGAGTGTCTAAAACAGCACTAAAACAGACTTACAAGCATGCAAAGAAACAAGTAGCTGAAAATCCATTCTACATAGTTTGGGTACAAATAAACCATTCTAAATGACAAAGACAAAAGGAAATCCTAAATAAGTAATCGCTGTAGCGATATCAACTATATTATTTTAAATTGATGGATTCTTTAGTAAAGTTCAAATATTTGGCTGATTTGTAGTGGTGTTGCAAAAAATAGTGCAACAATGGAACTCGGTGATTATAATTTGGGTGAACTAAATTGTTTTTCTCGTAGTTTTTTTTTCGATGATCATAATTTGGATGATCCAAATTATCGATTGTTATAATTTGGATGCTCCAAATTGTTTTTGTCATACTTTTTTATCTCAATTATTATAATTTGGATGCTCCAAATTGTTTTTGTCATACTTTTTTTTCTCATTGATTTATAATTTGGATGATCCAAATTGTACCATTTTTTGCAGCACCACTACAAATCAGCCAAATATTTGAACTTTACTAAATAATTCATCAATTCAAAAATTATATAGTTGATATCGCTACAGGGATTACTTATTCAGGATTTCCTTTTGTCTTTGTCACTTAGAATGGTATATTTGTACAAAAACTGTTCGCCTGAAAGAAATGTTTAGTTTACTTTTCGGGTAGAAAACTTTGCTGAACAATTTTGTTAGTAGCTCGTGGAACGAGGTGAAAAAGCTTTGTTGAGAAAATTTCTTTCAACAATCTGTTTTTATAGAAAGGGAGGTTCGTATAGGTTGTATACATAGTAGATGTAGTATCAATCAAAGGGGCTTTGATACAGAAACTATCCAGAAGTATGACAAACTTGCATATTTTATTTTATTTTTAGCTCAGTTTTAATCTAATATACTTTGATTATTTAAATATTGCTGTCAAATCTTGGTCAATATCACTGTTGACAAGAACAGATTATTTACTTATTTAAAGTGATTTCCTGTGTCTCCATAATTGACTGTCTCGCACTACGCATGGCAAAACCGCTGAAAAGCGAACAATTTTCCAACAGAATAGAAACGAGTCAAAACCCTGCTTCGCAAACTTTGTCCAAAATCGATAGCATGTACGTATTTCAAGAAGATCTTTACTCACGATTGCAATTTTAAAGAATAAAGAGCAGTACTACATGTATATGTCACCCAAGTAATGTGTATGAAATTTTCATGTCTAGATAAAATGTACAATAAAGAAGAAAAATATAGATTAAAATTTGCACCCCAAAAAAAAAAATAGTAATAGCAATGGTAAGTTGATTGTTTCTGGTCCCCGCCTATATGTTATTGTTCAATTTTCAGTCTTTTTCTTTTTGAACCAAGTAGAAAGATCTGGTAAAGGAATTTCTTTTGGAACTAAATAAGAGTTGTGTTCATTAGCCACACCAGCGAAAGCCTCGAACCATCCTGCAAACGTATTGATAACTCCCATAATCCCGCCAGCCACTTTAACTTTGTCACTATCTATTAAGAATCCAATAGCAAGTAATATAATTGTCAAGTCCAAAGTAAACAAGGCCCAGAAAAATGACAACGTGGATTTCAAGACACACATAAGCAACATAGTTGTGAATATAGCCCAAGCAACTGACAATAATCCAATGGCATGGTTCAACTGTTCAGGGTGTTTCTCATAAGCTTCAGCGATACCAAAACTTGGAATAAAAATTGCCCCAAAACTCAACCAGAAAGCCCCGTATGAAGTAAACACCGTAAGAATAAAAGTCCCTACTTGAGAACCAATGAAGAATCCCCAAAGTCCAGCTAACAATTGAACTGTCCCTCCCATAAACATAAACAAACCAATGGCAGCATTAGGAACTTGAACTCCCATTGCGTGTGCAAAATACAACCCAACGATGAAAATGTTCATACTTGTAGAAACCAAGCCCAAAGGTGCAGAATTACCAAACTGATGCTTGGGATAAGGAGCAAGACCTGGATTAAAAGTACCACCGAATGCTTGCATCAATTCATGTCTATAGTATTTGTGATTTCCGATAATAACAAATTCATCACCATCACCAGTTATAGTACAAGTTTTATGAGGTATAGTCCCCTCTAAATGATCATCTGCAGTTATCTCTTTGATATCGGAGCTTATAGATTCAGTTTCTGACATGTCGTTCTTAATTGTTATATTTGCTTTAACACATTGGCAACTCCTTTTATTTCTGGGAAATATACCCATTTATATACATTTTCCATTGAATATAATCTGGCGGGGATCAAATGGAAGGAGTGAGATTTCTGTATATGATCCTTGCATATCGTCGCCTCGTAAACTGCGTAATATTCGATACTTCGGGGATACAGTCTTTTAGACCAATCCGGATATTGGTAATAATAAACTAATAGCAGTCAGCACTATTCTTTGGTCACCTCCCCCCTCCTTGTCGCCTGAATCACCAAAGCGAGGGGAAAATAGGCGGATATATGCCGGTGCTACCAAGTTTTGAAGTTTTGTATGGCTGAAAATGTGCGCGTTTTCATTTTTTTTTCAGCCATTTTTTACTACCCCACAAATTATTATCGGAAATGTCAATAAATAAGGACTAACAATTTTAGTTGCAAAAAAATTTATTATGCTTCTCCCCCTTGTTACAAATTTACTGTTGGAGTATATATTATGCATCGAAGGTGCCAAAATACGAGTTCCAATTTGGGGTAGAAAAGTTTAAAGTTTACAATTTTTGGACCTATTTCCAACATACGAATTTCAGTTTAATATCTCACGGTCAGTGTTGGAGAAGCCCATGGTTTTGGAGATATTTAATAATCTAGTATTCGTATGTGGAGTAGCTTGAATGTAACAACTTACTAATTAAGCGTTATAGTTTGCTATTTTTACCTGTGGTTCTCAATTGTGGGGGCTGTAATGCATCATCCTTAAATATTGCTCCAAGAGCAGATTTGTTTCTCCGATATTCTGTAAAATAATCATATAAATCAATCCCGGAGTAATATTTCTACTCAAACCGTCTTTCGCTATTGTTGAGAGAAAATTCAGATGTCATTCTCGGAGTTGATTGATCATGCAAAGTCCCTAAAAGAAAACTCCGAAGAGATTCTTCGGAAAAAACAACTAAAGATTCAAAACGTAAAGTTATCAGATTTAGTTAAATATGGCAGAATGTACCATCTGGAATGGGCAACCCATTTTGCTTCAATTCTTTGATATATATATTAGTTTCCAAGAAAGTAGTGCATGGGGTCCAATTCTGTTCTCACAAAAATTGGTACCAAGATGAGGCCAAGTGGTGCGACTATAACCGAATTTCCACAGTCAACGTCCAAAGTAATGAGATAGCTCCACATATTCGGTAAAACAATGTATATAAGTCAAAAAATGCATGCATCTTGTCAGTAGTCTAAAATTAGACCGGTAACGGGAATCAGCCCGCAATTTTACACTATGTCGGTATTTTGTACCCGAGTATTTTATTGATTGTACAGAACTGATGGACGATTTTTTTTTCTCTCCTTTGCCGAATTGACTCACTGAAAAATTTTGATATCAAATATATAAATTATTCATTTACTTTCTTCTTTCTATTTTTCTTTAAGCAAACCTTAGATACACAACAACATGTCTGCCCCATTAGATGCTAGCAAATTGGAAATTACCAAGACTTCCAATCCAACTGAACCATTGCCAAAAGAAGGATTGGTTTTTGGTAAATCATTCACTGACCATATTTTAGAAATTGAATGGACAGCTGAGAAAGGATGGGCTACTCCAACTATAAAACCATACCACAATTTTGCTCTTGATCCAGCCACTTCTGTGTTGCATTACTCATTTGAATTGTTTGAAGGTTTAAAGGCTTACCGTGATAGTGACGGTAAAATTAGAACTTTTAGAGCTGACAAAAACATGGAAAGAATGAATAGATCAGCTAAAAGAGCTTCATTACCAACTTTTGACGGAGAAGAATTAATAAAGTTGATTGATCAATTCTTGGTGATTGAAGAAAAATTCGTTCCTACCGGTTACGGGTATTCACTTTACTTGAGACCAACTTTAATTGGTACTTCAGTTGGGTTAGGTGTTAGTGCTCCAACCAAAGCTTTGTTGTACGTTATTGCATCCCCTGTTGGACCATATTTCAGTGCTGGATTCAAACCAGTTTCATTGGAAGCCACCGATTATGCTGTTAGAGCCTGGCCAAAGGGTGTTGGTTCCTACAAATTGGGAGCAAACTATGTGTCATGTATTGAACCACAAATGGAAGCTGCCAAGAGAGGACATTCCCAAAACTTGTGGTTATTCGGTGAAGAAGGTTACATTACTGAAGTTGGTGCAATGAATGTTTTCTTTGCCTTTAAGAATGCTGATGGAACCAAAGAATTGGTAACTCCTCCCTTAGATGGTATGATTTTGCCTGGTGTTACTCGTGATTCCACTTTGGAATTAACCAGAGCCAAATTGTCAAACGAATGGACCGTTAATGAAAGACCATTGACCATACATGAAGTTAAAGAGAGAGCAGCTAAAGGTGAATTGGTAGAAGCCTTTGGTACCGGTACTGCGGCCATTGTTTCACCAATAGATGCCATTGAGTACCAAGGTGAACACATTGCTGTTCCAGTTACTGCTGGTAGTTCTGGAGAAGTCGCATTAAAGGTCAACGATTGGATCAAAGCAATTCAATATGGGGATGAAAGTTTTAAGAATTGGTCCAGAGTTGCTCAATAAATTAACAAAAGAAGTAAATAACGATTGATAGTTATCTTTTATAGTAGAGTAGAATTATATACATTTCTATTTTCTTGTAAATACAAGGGTAAATCGTGGGTTTATCAAGAACAAATCACGAAGTAGTGTTATGCGAATGACCCCTTCTCTTTGGTGTTAGGAGTTCAAAAGAAGCGATCTAGCAACTATAGGTTTCAGAGATAGTTTCGGCTACATGGACTTCCTTATCCCCATTCAGTCTACTGACTCATATCTTCTCTAAAGTTTCCTTCCTTTTCAACGAGCAAATCATAATCACCTAAACACTGATTTGTTGCACGTTGAAACGTTTTAATTTGTGGCGGACATTCACTTATTAGGGTGGGTTGCAACCGCGACGTTTATTTCTTGATTTGGCAATATTTATTATATTCCCGGATTTACTCCATGTACTAAACTTTTCCTCCGGGAATAAAAAAGATCTTTCTAGTAAAATTTCAGTGTGGAGATAAAGGACGGGTAGACTACCACAAATATACGCTAACACGGGACTAAAATGATATCGGTGCCGTGCTCCCGCTTCCCCAACGGTCGTGCGTTGATTTTTAAATTACTTTTTTTTTTGTGACATCATATTTTGCTGCAGTGAGGACACAGGGTCTGTATTCAACAACTCCTTTGATATGACTAATAGAATGGGTGATATGTGATTGGGTCAATGCAAACCATGAAATCTACGAATGGCTTAAGCAAAGAATGCAGAAAAGTGGAAAAAAAAGTGGGTACTTGAGTCCGAAATCTTCAATTGACGTTAAGTGTCATTTGTTGTCAAAAAAAAAAGAAAATTAATTCGTAATCTTCGGCAACAAAAACGATCACTCGGATTAAGTATACTCCGAGATGACAACAACAATATAAATAAGAATATTTCCCCAATCCTACAAGAGGAAAAAAGAAAAAAAAAAAAAATTAGATCGCAACATACATGGTTACATCTATAATTATAAATGAGTCAAGGAGAAGACACACATATTAAATCTGAGAAGCTAGATGCTATAGAGACGGAAAATGCAAAAAATATCCCATATTCGATATTTGATTCACATGACAGATTAATGTTGATTGGGGTGCTATCGTTAGTTGGTTTTTGGAGTACCATATCAAGTCCCATTTATTTCCCAGCATTACCTACATTAACATCATACTTCAATACTTCATCTTCGGTTATGAACATTTCCGTTGTGGCTTATTTAATTTTCCAAGGAATCGCCCCAACAGTTTCGTCTAACTTGGCTGATAGTTTTGGAAGAAGACCAATTATATTAGCTTCCATTATTGTATATTGTGCTTCATGTATAGCCATATCACAAACCAATGTTTATTGGCTATTAGCGGTTCTACGTTGTATTCAAGCTGCTGGTATTGCTCCTGTTATTTCCATATGTTCAGGTGTGGCTGGGGATGTGTGCACTAGATCAAATCGTGGTGGAATGGTAGGGGCAGTTGCAGGATTGCAATTAGTTGGTAATGGTATTGGTGGATTGGTGGGTGCTGCATTGATTAGTTCGTTTAAGACTTGGAGATCCATATTTGTATTTTTGACTATTGGAGGTGGTGTTACATTTGTTTTAGCAATATTTATATTACCTGAAACATGTAGAAGACTTGTTGGTAACGGGTCTGTTGTTCCGAAAAACTTCCTTAATAAAGCCCCACTTATTTATTTACCCCATTTTAAGAAAAGAATGACTAATGATACATGTACTTTGGCACCTACAATGAAATTTGATCTCTTTGGTCCATTGAAAATACTATTTCAAAAAAAGGTGGTTTGCATATTATTGTCTCTGGCAATTCATTTTACTGCATGGACAATGGTTCTAACATCTTTGTCAACTGAATTGGAATCCCCTAGATACAATTATAGTGTGATGCATGTTGGGTTAATTTACCTTCCCCAGGGTATTGCGTGCTTCATTGGATCTCTTGTGGCAGGGAAAGGTCTCAATTGGTATTATAAATACAGAAAAAATTTATACGACAAACATGTTGAGAATTTACCTTTAGATGAAAGACCTCCATTCAATATCGCAGCTGCAAGGTTAACGCTAAGCATTGTCCCAGCTGTTCTACTGATAATAGGGTTGGTTATATTTGGATGGTGCATTCAATTCAAAAGACACATCATATCAATCATTATTTCAACTATTTTGATATCGTTTTCTGCATCAGTGATAATTGCTGCCTGTACAACAATATTAGTTGATTTGTATCCCAACAATGGCAGTGGGTCAACAAGTTGTCTCAATTTGACGAGATGCTTAATGGCAGCCTTGGGCACAGGTGTTTTGGATCGAATGATTGACGCAATGAATGTTGGAGGTACTTATACATTGGTTGCAGGTTTTTGCATATTATTTGATTTGGGATTGATTTATGTGGTTTATGATGCTAGTAGAACGTTTAAAAACTTTCATTTGACTCCCAAATCATCATCTAATCTTGAAGAATAGTTCCAGACAATTTACGAATTTAGTTATGTTTATTTATTTATAGATTATTAATATAAGGAAATAAGATACAATGATGTGGATTAAAAGTAACTATACTCCAAGCACTATTTAGAGACCAAAGGGCTCTTAAATGAAAGAATTATCAATAGTTTGTTCATAATTAATTTCGTAGTTTTTATTCCCTCTTAGCTCACTTCGCACTTTTCTGTTCTTAGTATCCTTCGGGATAGCCGAGTCGTTAGCGTGTTTTGGACTTTCAGTTCATTACCCGCGCGTTCGGAACTTGTCAACTTTAAAATTACAGAGAAAATTAGCATTTCCCCTGCATAAGGACGGAACGCTTTACAAAGAGATTTACTATTTTTTTTTGCATTTTTTTTATGGCAAGCAGGGCAGGATATATCTCCATTGTTCAGAATAGATAAAGAGATTCGAATGATGTTGTTATTGTTTAAATATTGACCATTTTAATGGCAACAAGCAAGAAATTCGTAATAACGGGAAACGCGAGAGAAAAAACGAAGGAAAAAAAAACAAATAAGACAACCTCCGAACAGAGCGACGCTTCTTACTCCCTGGTTACTCATTCCCAGCTTATGATATAGAATCAGTTTTAAATGAACTCCAGAAGGACACTCTTTACTGATACATCACCCAATTCACGTTCACATGAATCGTTATTTGGGATCGCAGAAGATGAATCCTCGGATAGTATACTAGGAGGAAATCTACATCAATTACAACCCCATCAAATTAATAAAATCATATCTACCAAATACAACAACGATCCCATACAGCTAATAAAGCAGCTATCTTTGGATATAACTAAAAAGGAAACTGAATTGATACTTCTCCGACAAGAGAAATTTAGTCGCGAACAAAAATTATACAAACTATTACAAAAACTTGGAAATCTATCAACTATTGAGATTGATCGTGAATTGAAACAAGTCAATGATCGAATGAAGAAAAATGTCGATCAGATAATACACGGAATGATTCAGGTTGCTATGGATGATGAAATTATACCCAAGCCACAACTGCCGCTGCTTCAAAAAGACCAGCAACCATTACAACATGATGGATTAAACCCCGAGGCAACGTCCAGGTCGAAGAAACTACATGTAACTAAACCGCGTTCACAACAAAGTTTGAAACTGATTAATAGCAACAATGATACAAGCTCCCCATCCCTTGAAATATCATCGTCAAAAGTACCTGTTGAATTACAGAACTTCACTCGTCAACCGCAACCCTTGCGACTGAGACAAGTTTCACAATCACCTGCTCCTTTTCAAAATGATAATGTTGATATTGACAAGTATGGGTTTGTAAAAGAAGTGAAAAGTACAACCCCTGTGCTGTTGTCTCTTCAACCAGAAACAGGGACTGACTCGTCTGCGATATTGATAGGAAACCACGAAAGTCATACCAAGTTGCAATTAATTGAACAATTGAAACAAATTTCTAAAATCCACGATTCAACTAACTTATATTATGAGACAGAATGGGATAACTTAATCAATGATATCAATCGTCAGTTTTATACTTCCCATTATGGCGTCAATAAAGAAGTGGAAAATGAACTATACTTGAAATTTGGAACAAGAGGCATGAATTTATACCATCACCAATATTATTTCCCGTTTGTGAACTTGATTAATCAGTATGGTATACCTAATAAATACCGATACTTACTATGGTTAGAATTATCTGGGGCAAATAATATTCGAATCAATGGGGAATATCAAGAATTATTAGATGATGATAATGCTAGTAATGATGATGTAATTGCATCAAATATTGAACAAATTGAACTAGATTTACACCGTACATTACCGTCGAATTTTTATTTTAATAATTTTTTGGAATTGAAACCAGGTGTGAAATTTTATAAATTACAAAGGATCTTACATACTTTTGTCAAACGACACCCAAACATAGGATATGTTCAAGGTATGAATAAAATTATCGGAACGTTGCTATTAACGTGTAACAATATATCTGAAGAAGAAGATATTTTCTGGCTATTCATTGCACTCGTGGAGGAAGTACTACCTAAATACATCGGTGCAAATAAAGAAGAACAAGTGTTTTTCAATTCAATAGATGAGATATATCAAGAAAATTTGAAATTGAAGAAATTATTAAAGATAATGATTCCCGATTTATCAGTACATTTAAGTAAATTGAATGTTGAAATTGAGATCTTAACCATGAGTTGGTGGTTAACTTTATTTCTCGATTTGAAATTTTTGGATTTGGATACATGGTTTAAAATCTTTGATAATTTATTAATTGGTGAACGAAATATCATACTTCCAGCAATGACATTTGCTATTTTGAAATGTTTAGAGAATAGTTTATTACTGATATCATCGAGTGATTCCATATATCAATATTTAACTCGTGATGATAAATTCAATTTGAAGTTCCCGGAATTAATGAAGCATTATATTAACTTTTCTAGACGCAACGAGGTGGTTGATGCTTTTCGATGATGCATTGTTTGTTATGTGTTTAATGGTAATAAATTTAATTATATACAAACGATACCTTGAAGAATAATAAATAAACATACTATTTACGTTAAAAAATTTTTTTTGTTTTGTCAATTTTTATGGGTGGGGCATTTTTCTTAGCTCTGTCGTTTTTCAATTTTCTATATACTTTCTTTCTTTCTTTTCCGCTAAATATTTCTTTTTTCCATCTTTAGAAAACTTCACTGATTATAGCAGATGCTTCTCTATAAGTTTTCAACAATTCTATGCATTTTTCACGTTCAGCTTGAATTCCTTCATCTTCTTTCAATAACTCATCAAACATGTTTTCATTGTATAATTTAACAACCAATCTATTTTGTATATGTTGTTTAATATGGTTGACCAATAAGCACATGATAGCTTTAGGTACTTGATCTTGTATGGTTTCTCTGACAATACTGAAATAAGAAATGATTAACCTTCTAATCAACTCGCACTCCATTTGTTCGCGTTCACTCAATTCATGTATCAATTCGTCACTCTCGAATGAGCTTTCAGTAGAATCCGAAATTGAGATCTTGTTATTAAATTCATGAGGCAAGTTAGCATGGTCGGGAGATACTATTCCATGGGTAGTAGTATTGTTAATAAAAGTTGTGTTAAATTGTAACGAACTAGCTTCTTGTGGATGAGGAAATTTGAATGGGGTTGGGTTCAATTGTGCTTGAGTTTGTAATTGTTGTTGATGCACAATTGGGTCCTTACCAAGGAAGTAATTCAAATATGATGTAGAATCTTGATGATGGTGAGAGTGATAGTTATGGACAGATGTTGAATCGGATCTCACTGAAAAAGTTTTCGTGGAAGCAACACGACGTGGACGTTGTTTAGGAACCACATCATCAACCGATTTAATATCAGCTTCAAGATCTTCAATAACTTCATCATCATCATCTCTTGCTTCTTCGTCTTGTTCTTGTTCTTCTCCTTCCTTCTCTTCGTCAATTCTCTTATTCAAGATTCTTTCACTGGCCAATCTTAGTCTACTTGACAGTTCTAATTCCTTTTGCTTTTCACGTTCTGCAACAACAATACTCATAGCTTTAGCAGCTCCAACAAAATTAGGATGATTGGTATTAATATAAGCTTTATTGATTTCAATCAAAGACTCGACGTATTTGATAGTAGGACCCAATCTTTCTCTTAATAATTCACTAACAACCTCAATCAACTTGTTTTGCAAACGAGGATATCTACTCATTTCAGCACCAATATGAGCTGAGCAAACGGTATGTACAATTTTCATTAATTCTTCGTAAACCAATTCCACACATCTTTGTGATGGTTCTTCTAATAATTTAATTTGTGGTTTCACCAATATATCAAACGCCAACTCTGGAACAAACAACGATGGTCTTGGTCCAGTAGAATTTCTAATCGCAGTTCTGATATCATGAATAGATAGGTTATGAGTTGGGTTAATTGCTGCCAACTGAGAGCCAAAAATTTCATTATATATATAGTAAATTCTTGCACCTCCACATAACTCCTTAGTTGCAATCTCATTAAGTGCAGTACCTTCTATGGATCCAACAAAGGAGTTGGCAAACTTAGTCATCAAAGTCAATATCATTGCACCACGAGCTTCTTTAGAATCGCCGAATCCAAACCCTGGAATATCTCCATAAGATGCCAATTCATGTTCAGTTTGACCCATCAATGTATTCAATTTAGCCTTGATGTCTGGTAACCTTTCTCTGATGTGATTCATTAATATTTTATTTAAAGTTTGAGCTAAATATTTAGTACCACATTTCTTAGCCATGCTTTTATAAGCTGGATGATTGGCAAAAAACTGTTGTTCGGCAAATAATGATTCATCCAAAGATTTGTGTTCGGTAATATCCTGTTGTGAACGGTTAATAATACCAATGAATCCTAATTTCAAAGGATACACATTCCCTTTCAAAATGTCTAACGCGTTGGTACCTTGATCCATCAAATCCAATTTTGTCAAAATACCAATTGTTCTTTTACCAGTTGGATCAACTTGCCTTCCCAATTTAAGAGATTCAGAATTGACCAAATCAACATTAGCTGGGGAAACTGCTAATATTATACAATTTTGCTTGGAAATATATTCTAGAATTAAATTTCTTGTTTGTCTTTCGATATCAGTGGGTTGATCACCAATTGGAATCTTGGTCAAACCTGGTAAATCGACTAATGTTAAGTTAAGAACATTAGGGGAGTAAACTTTAAGATTTATCGGTAATCTACTGATACCTTTATTTTGCCCCGCAATTCTCAAAGTTTCATTTTCAATTTCTCTTCTAATATCAGCAAAATTGTAAAACCTTTTGTTTGGAATATGTAAAAATTCACCCCATTCTGCTGCTGGTTTCTTGCTACGGGTGCCACCATTCATTTGTCTTAAATGATCTTCCAAATTAATTTCATCCAGAGAATCCGAATGCAGCAGATGGTGATACTCTTGTTGCTTTTGTTGTTTAGGGACTTGGGTAACAATGGGATCATCTTCATTGATGTTGATTAATTGCAAAACCAATGGTCTTCTGGTAACAATTCCTGTTCCTCGAGGTAAAAAGTCTTTACCGACAATGTTTTCTAAAACTGAAGATTTTCCACACGATTGAGATCCAACAACCGCCAAAATCGGCAAATCGATGTCAGATACTTGAGTTGTAGTGACTATATCCTGTAGTTTATTAACAACAGGTATGAGATCTTGAAACGACATGAGAACCGAACTGATACTAACAATACTTTACAGGATTTGATTGCTGTATTGAAAGCCTAAAATCAAATAAAAAAAAAAAAATTTTTACAATCTGAAATTCTCAGTTGTTTATTTTTGAGGGTGGCCAATAAGTTTTTCTTAGTGAGAGATTGCTTATAACTGAAATATTTTTTTCCTTTCCCTTTCCTCCAGCATTGCTGTCTGTCTCACTAAACCGAATTTTTTGGCTTGCTATTGGAAGTACAAAAGGATATAACCCTATGTAAGGGATTGGAGGATCCATCCCAAGTTGATGTCATTCTATTGACTATAAGAGGATCTTAATTTCTTGTTCTGTTTTAGCTCATGGTGGATAGAGCACTTTGTATTATTGCAACAAAAAAATCATAATATTAAAATTATGGTTCGAGAATCGTCTCCCACAGAAAATAAGACGTTTTTTTCTTTGTTTTTTTAGCAAATCCCCAAAAAACACTTAAATAATAAGAGAAGTATACCCGTAAGTACTCCCTTGTCTTATCGTAGTGATATATTCATTTTAGGATAAATTCTTACAGTATATCAACAGTTTAGCAGGATCAATATCGACATTGTCAATGGTTATGTCTGTAAACACGCGCTCGGTGTTTATACACAGGATCGGTTGAATTTTGTTCTGGTCGAAATTTTTCAACACATTTGTTAGAAACAGTGAGGAAAAAAAACACCTTGTTCAGATATATACAGCCTCCCAAATATAACTAATAGAGACAATAGAATATGTGGAAGTATTTCGTTACCATTGGACTCATATTGTCTGTTTGCAGTGCTCAGCTATTTGATTCAGTTTCATTTGATGCCAATTGGGAAAACTCTCATTATATACGTACAATTGATCTTAGCAAAGGGTTTGTCAAAGAAACAGATTTGATTGATATCAAAAATATCAATTCCAAGCCACAAGATGAATATTATTTTACTGTCAATGATGGATTCGGAAGTGTTGAAGACTTGGCCATATTTTCCGCCACTTTAAATGAACAAGTCCTTGAAGTTTTAGTTGACGAAGTAGTTGCAAACAAAGTATTCAAATTGAAATTACCAGTTCCAATTGCTCCAAATTCAAATGTTGAGCTTAAAATAAATTATGTTTATATTGATTCATTGGTTTCTATTCCATCAAAAATTTCAATGGATGATACTCAACAATTGTTGTACAAGACTAATAAATTCCCATACTCCCCATACCTTACCAAAGATTATACTTTATCACTTGCAGGAATGGTGAAGGGACAAGAAATGGAATTACATATAGATGTTAACGCAACTGAAGGTGTACCAGATCTCCAACCAAGAGTTGATAACCAAACTTTGAAATATGGCCCAATTGCAGAAGATATCGAAGCATTTACATTACAACCAATGGGGTTGATGTACGATCACAATCGTCCTTTGACCAAAGCAGTTACCTTGCATAGATCCGTTTGGTTACCAGCTTCGGACGCAAATAGAGTATCGATTGAAGAATACTATGAATTGATTAACGCTGGTGCTGCTTTAGATTCCGGATTCTCAAGAGTTGATTGGATGAAAGGTAGATACGAAGGTACTAGGAACCACTGGGCTTTAAGTCATTTGGAGATTCCATTATTGGACAGAGACTTGGGTGATTATTACTACACCGATAAAGTTGGTGTTGTCTCCACTCATAAAACTATCAAGAATCACTTGTTGTTACAACCAAGATATCCAATATTTGGAGGATGGCATTACAATTTCACACTTGGATGGTCTGAAGATTTATCTAAATTTCTCCGCAAGTTGCACGAATCTGAAGATGAATACATTATTAAGTTTCCAATTTTGAATTCTGTACGAGACGTTACTTACGGTGATGTATATTTGGAATTCTATTTACCAGAAAATGCTGAATTTCAAAATGTTTCTTCTCCAATTGCCTTTGAATCCATTACTTTGGACAATGAATTGTCCTATTTGGATGTTTCTAAAGGACACACCAAAGTTACTGTGCATTACAAAAATTTATTTGATGATTTGCACAAGTTGGATGTATTAGTCAAGTACAAATACACCAAGATCAACTTTGTATATAAAATTGCCAAGATCTCTGGATTTGTCTTTTTGGGATTGATTAGTTATTACTTGTTAGGATTACTTGATCTTTCTATTTAATAGAGTATTGTTGTTTTAATTGATTCAATTGTTCTTGTCGTAAAGCCATCTCTTCTTCGTTTATTTTTGACCGGTCAACTTGATATATTGAAGTCACTAAATATCGTCCATTGAAATTAACTCCATTCAATGCGTCAGCTGCCTTTTGTGCATTGACAACATTATTATAAATTATAAAACATGTGCCTGGCTGCGATGAGTTGACACGGATTTGATTTATATTGCCATATTTCCCGAAAAAATCGTATAGTGAATGGCTGGGTGTTTGATATGGTAAGTTTTTCACCGATACAATAGGAAATTCGTTTCTTGACATGGGGGGTGTTTTGCTTGGAAAGAAAGAAAGAAAGAGAGTGTTGATTTGGTTGTTCTTTTTTTTTTGGTTCTGATGTTGGCAAAAGCCTCCCGCAATTTGCAATTTTTACGAAATACATATTACGAATCGACCAGTACACAGGGTTCTATAAAATCAGGGATACATCTTGTTTAGTGTAGAGAAGATTTACGTTTGTACTTTTATATTGCAAAAAATAACCTTGTGCTTTGATGAAGAAGAAAATGTTGCGTTGGATAGCTAACATGCAATAATATTAAAGTACATATCATAAATAACTAGCAAAGTTTGTATTTCAAAATAGTTCAGTCATTAATATAAATGACTATGCTGTTTAAAACTCCAAAAAAAAACCTATCAAAAACTCCTAACTTGTTATGGTCTTGTCAGTCCCTGTATGAATAAATGGGGAATGTCCTTCTAATCCTTTATGGTGGTGATATGTTCACGTCTTGGCCATTTCTTGTAAGCAGCAAACACAACACCTAACAAGAGGAAAATAAACAAATAGCTGTAAGAACCAATTGGAGCTTGTTCCACTTCATCAGGTTGAACTTGTCCTGCGGTCTTGGCTTGTTCAATCTTTCCTTCATGAGCTTTCACAATTGTTGTAATATCACTAATCATTACCGGTTCCAACGGACTATTACCTTCTGAACTTACTTCAACCGTACTTATTTTTTCCAACGTATCAAACCCATCGACCAATTGACCAAAAACAACATGGTGACCATCCAAATGAGGTGTTTCATTAACGTTCAAAATGAAAAATTGTCCTCCGTTAGTGTTTGGTCCAGCATTAGCCATTGATAATCTCCCCAATTTATCATGTTTCAATTTAAAATTCTCATCATTGAATGCATCTCCATAAATCAGTTTTCCTCCATTCCCATCATAATCACCTCCTTGGATCATGAAATTGTTTATTATACGATGGAATTTGCTATCTTTATATCCATACCCGTAATTCATGGCTGCTAATTGATAAAAATTCTCTACCGTTTGTGGACACGTTTCTCCAAATAACGCAAGACTTAAATCTCCCAATACTTGATTTCCATGTTTGATGGTAAATATAATCTTGTGAGTCACGGGTGGATCTCCTTGTAAATGGGCCTGCTCCGCGGTGGATAGTTCAAACTTCTCTCCAGGAATCGCCGCGGAGAAAACAATACTGAATAATAATACCAATGAAAGAAATATGGTTGACATTATATATATATATGCTGACGTTGTTGTTGTTGTTGTAGGGGGGGTGAAGGAAGAAAAAAGTAGTAAACTAAAATTAAGGAATAAGAACAACAAGGGGAAAAAAAAATTAGTTTCAAAAGAAAACAATCACGGGTAAGGTAAATCAACAGGTATTCCTTAACACGATCGCTATACAGATACGTATATGTATTGGATCATGAAATTCGCAGATTGTATTAAATTCCAGAATGTTACGTACGTGGAGGGGGTTAATTAGGTCACGTGTATGTGTAAAAAATTTTTGGGTGCGCGTGCCCAAAATAGATTGGCAAAGACACATTTTATCAACTTAAAATATTGGTTGTTTTTCCTTTTATTTTGATAAAGAAGTTTGGTCAGTACCTTTGGTTATGTACTTCATTGTGGTGGTGAGTGGTAGATGGGAAAGGAATAGAAGGGAAACGTGTTGAGTTGGTAATTCGTTTGTTGATGGAGGATTTTGTTATTTCTTTATGTAGTTTCATTGTGTCTAGGGGTCTTGCCTGTTCTTGATTGAGATTGCTTTAATGTAGCTGATGGGTAATTGATCTTCTATATCATCTTTGTAGGTGAAGTCACTAGAGTACCAACAGCAACAGTAATGTGAATTAGTTGCAAAAATGTACAAACTGTTGAATCCTGACACAGAAATAAACCAGTGAAGAGTAAGCAAAGTTCAGGCTAATATCGATGGCACACAACTTTTACAGTACCTTTCTTAACCATTTCCCTTGTTTCTGTACCAATACCATTATTACTTCTCTATATTTCAGTTGCAAAGTTGTAGCTAAAGAAATGGGAGCAAAATTCTTTCCAATTGTTCGTGCGACAGCACCAAAAAACGAACAAAGAAAAAATCAGAACGAGTATTTTATTCACCAGAAAAAACCCAGTGGCGATAGTTCAACACCATTTCAAAACCATCTTTCAACAACAATTGCAAATACATCAATAATGAACGGAATCTCAGTGGATATCAATCATTTGAAAAAGGGTGAAGTCAATTTAGGTACTTCTATTATGGCCGTCACTTTTAAGGATGGAGTAATATTGGGGGCAGATTCACGTACAACGACAGGAACATATATTGCCAACAGAGTCACTGATAAATTAACTCAAGTTCATGATACTATATATTGTTGTCGTTCCGGATCAGCAGCGGATACACAAGCTGTGACAGACATGGTTAAATACTATTTACAGATTTATTCTTCACAATTGCCACCAGGTGAAACTCCAACCACCAACATCGCTGCCAATGTTTTCCAAGAGATCTGTTATAATAATAAAGATAATTTAACAGCGGGGATTATTTGTGCTGGGTACGATAAGAAGAACGGTGGTTCAGTTTACTCGATTCCAATAGGGGGATCCATTCATAAACAAAATTATTCCATCGCAGGATCAGGGTCTTCATACATTTACGGTTGGTGTGATGAAAACTTCAAGCCAAGTATGGAACAGGAAGACTGTGTTGAGTTTGTGAAGACAGCATTATCCCAAGCTATTAAATGGGATGGGTCATCTGGTGGTCTTATCCGAATGGTTATTTTGACTGCAAATGGGGTGGAAAGAAGAGTTGTATACTTGCATGAATAGAAATGATTCCAATAGTTTATTTTAGTAGAATTATACGATTTTCTTTTTATTTAATGGAGGTAACTGTAAGTCTGGCAAGTTTAATCAAAAAATCCAAAGCACTCTATTTTACTCTTGATCGTATGTTTGACAATAGTGCAAGTGTGTATCTGGATATGTCTCACTTTTAAATGTGCTTACGTCAGTATGTGTAGGACTCTCTTTACGAAGTTGGTAGATATGGGGTACTTCAAGATCTAAAATTGTGTTTAGTGGTCAATGCCCAAGGAGTAAAATGTTATGTGTGGGAAAGTAATGCTTGGTTGAGTCTCATTGATTGGCAATGCAGAACTCCACTTCATATCATGCACACTCTAATTATATTCCTCTATCCTGAATTTGAGGCAGCTTGGACACTGAAGTTAATGCAATTGCAGCACGTGTACAAACTGCCATTCTAAACCCTGTATGTTAGCATGAGGTGGAATATCCCTTACTTCAACCAATAGTCATATGCTAAACATTTGTTTTTACCTTTTCTTATTCTTGGCTCTTCTAGGACTGGTGGTGGAACTGATAAGAGCATTAAAAACTTTCTCTTGGCTGTTATTTTCCATTGGCTATTGAATCGACAGTTTCTACGTTATCATGGTCCACCAGTGATAGATTGTCTGAGTAGTGTCCAAAGTCTTAAAATTATATGCAGTCCGTTTTGTTTTGTTTTGAAGTTGGATCGGAACACCAGCGGATTTTCGGTGTAACTTTATATGCCCGTCGCCGCAGAATAAAATTTAGTGGCAAAAATGAAATAATAGAATCATCAACTCGGAAAATATTCAATGTCTCAGTTCCAACAGTGATGCCAATTAAATTGAATACGCCGTTAAATTGTACGTTTCGTCTTCGCCACACTTGATTTCGATTTAGAATATAATACTGTTCTTTTATGAATGAACATGTGACTTTGGGAACTAACCATCGTATATTTATTTGTGGGGTAACAGCAGTACGAAAACTTTGCTCATTCTTTGTGGTGAAGCGGCGTTTTTTTAAAGAACATTAGTTTGGCTGGGAACGAATCGTAAAAAGAAGATTTCTTGAATAAAGCTGGTATTGTTATGCGGAACGCCACGAGCGTGGAGTCCCGGTCAGTGAGTGTACTTTGAATGACCAAAGATTCTCTTTATCACGACGCAGGGCATGTTCAAGTGTCGTGATATATCCGACAGGCGTGCCAGTTGTTGATTTCTTTTTTTCTTACGTGGGTAATTTAATTTGCGGCATTTTAAAGATGAAAAATCTCATTGTATTGTCAGAATTCGTACATTTCGGTTCAAGATAACTGGAAGAATGGTCCCACTAGTCATCGTAAACCCCCCAAAGCACATTAAGACGATGCACGGTGTATCGACCGCTAAAATCTTATCAAAAATCAGTTGACGATTAAGTTAACTTTAATTTTGTGCACTAAACGGCGTTCTCATTTACAGGAATAATTTAGATAAGATACGTACAATATTTGAATTCTTGGTATCTGATAGTAAAAAAATGTGGACACAAATTGCGAGCATGCACCATGCTCCAATCATTTTTCGTCCAATTTGGCAATTAGACCACCATGATAATGCAGTAGTTTTTCGTCATGTCTAATCGAAAAGAATTAAAAAGAAAAACAAAATTACAGACAAAAATAGTGGCCGTGCGTGAACTCCATTGCGCACGCCCTCGCACTCAACTAACCTGAACCGCATAAAAAGAAGAAAAAAAAGAGAACAAAGTATTGAAGTTTGGAGGTTGTCAATATGTGAATGAATTGTGCCAAAACCTTATCAGAAATACTTCATTCAAAGAAGTTTAACCATATTATGGAAAAATTGTGGATGTTGTTACCTCTCCCTGTCTCTCGGATATCGAAACATGAAGACTTTTATTTCCACATCTGTGCCGTAAGCTAAAGATGGCTGACTTTTGTCTCTCAAAAAAGCATTTTGGGCATGCGTTTACGCATTGAGTGTTTGCACGATGGAAAAATGCATACAGGCAGGAAGTATGGCCATAACAATTGTTGATTAAAAAAAAAAGGATTCACGGCATTTTGTAAATTTCAGTAACATGACACAAAATGTTAAAATTAATATGCAGGATTTTCTATTATATATTGATTAAAAAAAAAATAGAAATCTCCAATTGATATTATTGTTGCTGATAAGGCAATTTATATGCAGTACTGCCAATCTCCCTTTTTGTTGTTGGAGAAATTGAATAAAAGGGCTACATATCCCTAGCCTTTTTTTTACTTTTTTGAAAATAGCTTTCTTTTGCCAACTTTACTCTTCCAATCTTACTACATTTAGACAATGCCAGAGAAAGAATTAGACTACATTAGATCCCAAGACGCAGCTGGGTCAACCGAAAAGGACGGTGGTGTTTACATCGATGCCTTTGACAAACAAGATAATGCTCCGCCAAAGAAAGGTTTCGCCAAGTTCATTGATGGGTTCAAGAGGGCTGATGCAGAGGAAATGGGGATCGATCCGAACTTGTCTGATGCTGAAAAGATTGCCATTATGACTGCTAACTCCCCATTAAGTCGTTCATTGAAAAATAGACATTTACAGATGATTGCCATTGGTGGTAGTATCGGAACAGGTTTGTTTGTGGGATCAGGGTCTGCTTTGCACACTGGAGGTCCAGCAGGTCTTTTAATTGCTTATATCCTCATTGGTACTATGATTTACTGTACTGTCATGTCGCTTGGTGAATTAGCTGTCACTTTTCCCGTTTCTGGAGCCTTCGTTACTTATAACAGTCGTTTCATTGATCCGTCATGGGGTTTTTGCATGGCCTACAACTACGCAATGCAATGGATTGTAGTTCTACCATTGGAGCTTGTTGCTGCTTCGATGACGATCAAGTATTGGGATTCTACAACCAGCCCTGCAGCCTTTGTTACTATCTTCTATGTTTTGATTGTGTGCATTAATTTCTTTGGTGTGAGAGGGTATGGTGAAGCAGAGTTCATTTTTAGTGCTATCAAAGTTCTTGCTGTTTTGGGATTCATTATTTTGGGTATAGTTTTATGTGCTGGTGGTGGACCAAAAGGTGGATACATTGGAGGAAAGAACTGGCACATTGAAGGGGCTCCATTCCCTAACGGGGCAAAAGGGGTCTGTACCGTGTTTGTCAACGCGGCGTTCGCCTTTGCCGGGACAGAGCTCTGTGGGTTGGCTGCTGCTGAAACTTCTGATCCAAGAAAGGCTTTACCGAAAGCTTGTAAACAAGTTTTCTGGAGAATCACTTTATTTTACGTTATTTGCTTAACTTTGGTTGGTTTATTGGTTCCTTGGAACGATAAAAGATTATTGGGAAGCAGTTCTGTTGATGCTACTGCTTCTCCGTTCGTCATTTCAATTACAAACGCTGGTATCAAGGGTCTTCCATCTGTTATGAACGTTGTTATTATGGTGGCTGTCTTGTCTGTTGGTAATTCTTCGGTCTTTGGTTCCTCAAGAACTTTGGCTGCTTTAGCTGCTTCAAATCAAGCTCCAAAGATTTTAGGTTATATCGACAAACAAGGTAGACCATTAGTTGGTATTATCATCCAATTGCTTTTCGGTTTGTTGTGTTACCTTGCTGCCTCTCCTAAAGAAGGTGATGTCTTCAACTGGTTGTTGGCTTTGTCTGGTTTGTCTTCTATTTTCACTTGGGGTTCGATTAATGTTTGTTTAATCAGATTCAGAAGAGCATTGGCTGCTCAAGGTAGAAATACTGACGAATTGGTGTTTACTTCTCAAGTTGGTGTTTATGGTGCTATCTGGGGTGTTATCATGAACGTTGTTGTGCTCTGTTTACAATTCTGGACTGCTGTGTGGCCATTAGGTACAAAACCAAATGCCGAAGACTTCTTCAGTGCTTACTTAACTGTCCCAGTTGTTATTGTCTTTTACGTTGGTCACAAACTCTGGACCAGAAACTGGCAAATTTACATTCGTGCTAAGGATATTGATATTGATACCGGTAGAAGAGAATTGGATTTGGACTTGGTCAAACAAGAAATCGCAGAAGAAAAAGCTTACATTGCTTCTTTGCCATTCTACAGAAGAGTATACAATATTTGGTGTTAGGAAAGATGTGTTTATTTTATAATTTTAGTTCTATATGTTTGTTGTAAGTTTAAAAAATATTTTTAAATTTTTAAATTTTCTGGAACACGATTTTGACTAGGTGGAAAAATAAAGCCGCGAATTGTTGGGTGCAAAAAAAAAACAATCATTTGCAAACTCTAAAAATAAAATTCTCTTTGTACACGACCTACAGTAATCTATATATACAACTATTGTTGTCGATTTGTTGAACAGTAGAAAAGTAGAATTCAAGAAAAAAAACTATAAGTAATAAAAGGCAAAGGCTGTTGTTTATCAAGACAATCAAAGCATAGTTTTGTCTAATGCTTTATTTATATAAAATTTTGCAAAATTGTTTAAACAAATATTAGTTTAATTGCTTAATTTCTGAATGCAAACATAAAATGATCAGACACAAATGAATGAAAACATAGGCTGTTTAGATATGTAATAATAACAATAAACTGTTGTAAATATCTTGGAAATATCTTAACAAACGGGGGTAATCCAAGTTTTGATCATGGCACAATCATAGGTTGACACAGGTGAAGGAAATTATGTAATCAAGGTCACGTGGCAAGAGTCCAATGGTGCCCAAAATGTTGAGCCGTACAATGTGGTTGTATACAGGAAAAAAAAAGTTTGTTCTCCCCAATAGTAAAAGTGTTGATATTATAACAATTCAAAGATAATGTTGATTTTAACGATGATGTTACTTAACAAGTTACTTCTACAATATATGACTGAACTTAAACCAGCGAGTTAATCCAAGAGGTTGGTTTATCTGACAAGTTGACTTTATGTCATAGTGTTTGGGATAATATATAGAGTAATATTGGTTGACATCAGTTGATTATTTACAAGAAGATTAATACATAAAGGTATTTCTATCAGCTCAAACTCTAATAAAGAACCCAGGTCCAGGACACGTTTCCCTTATAGTAGATGTTAATTATCTAAACAAATATAAAAATAGTAAAGAAATAGTAAAGGTGGTGGAATGAGCATGGATGAACACATTACATTTTGAAGTGCATATTATATTTCAACATACAGCCCCATTATCTAACTGACAATTTTTCCCATTTTCAAATGTAATATCAACGACCTTTTCCTGATCTAAAAGTTTTACTTGAAACCTCTTTGCAAAACAAAATCTATGAGATGGAGTATCCCCTGTCTTGTCCCAAAGAAAAGGTTGTAAAATGGAACAATTATTTGTCAAGCTAATTCTGTAATTAGATGAACCTTCATTCAACACTGGGGAACAAACAATATCCAATGACTCGGCTATCTTACTGGCATCTTCAAGCAACTGGATCTGGTTGTTTTTCTGATTAATTCTGTACTCCTTGTTCGTTGTGTCATAATCACCAACCAGCTCAATAAATCCACACAATATTTTGATTCTACTTTCTCTGGGTAACTTAAATGCTTCAATAGGAAGACCTTTTGATTTTTTACCGAGTATTCCATACGTGTTCAAAGTTTGTCTGAAAAAGTTTGCTTTCTTATCGGCTGCAGCAATATGATGATGGTATGTCTTCTCACCCCCTTTAATTCGTTTTCCAGGTACATACGAATCTGTCTCTTTCTTCTCTAATAAATTGTATTCTAACCTCTCATATTTCTGTACTTTAGATCCTCCATTCAATATCCATAAATCCATTTCACCCAATGCAAAGGCAATGTTTGGATTTTGTATTTTCACATTGTAAAGTTCTAAATACAAGTTTAGATCGGCAACTAATTGTTGTAAATAAGGAACAAGGTCTTTGGTATTACTATTGACGATAGTAGTACCGTCAGCAATACCACTACCAGCCCAAAATCCTAAGTAAAATGATATCAATTCAAGCAAGTGCTCTCTCTGTATTTGTGACTCCTTGAGAGCCATGCTACCTTTGAAAATATAAGTACATTTAAAAAGTTTCTCGTTTTCAGTAATAATTTGTGTTTTGGTTAAAGGAAACATAAAAATAAATTCTTGTTCGTGGAGATGTTGTGATAACTCTTGTACATTATGAGTTGGAATTGTTACGATATGCCCTTCGTAGCAACATTGATCACAATAGTCAAACTTTAAGTCAAACTTTT